>JAOXJJ010035581.1:0-21027 GCA_025769935.1 Phoenix roebelenii | reverse complement strand
CTAGCAGTCTATTTTACTAAAAATCTTCTCTTTATAAAATTTTTTTACCACTAATTTATATAAAAAAATATAAAATATAAAAATAAATCTATTTCATATTATTAATTTAAGCTTTTGGAACAAGCAATAATTTTAACATAATTTTACAATCTCTACATCAAAACATTTCCACCCGTTGGATCAAAACCATAAGGTTCCTCATCAACTATTAGGATAGAGGTGACTTGGCTGTCGATCCAACTCATCTCTTGGGAATGACCGGCTGATTTTTTCCCCAAAAACAGTTAAATTAAATCAATAACCTCTCCAGATTGAGGGTAGTTTAGTCATTTTACTCGCTTCACGTCCCCAGCTTCTAGATGGTGGGTTGGGCTACAATGACGCAAAAACACGTAATGATAACTAATTGAAATAATTTAAACTTTTGTGGCCATCATATTTTTCTCCGAAACTTACCAGCATGTCTCCTTAATTTTCCAATTTAATGGTTATTAAGAGAGCATCAGGAATTTACTAATTAAAATTAAAGTTTGACTAATTCCGTAATTAGTGCTAGGTTTTAGGGCTTCAATAACAGAAGGGAGGTCAGCGGAGTCGCGCTGGATTCCCTGTATAAATACCCGACCGCCTTGTGTCTTCTTTTTTCTACACCTCTCAGAAGCCAAGCAGTAGAGCTCCAACATCTCCATTAATGGCGACCAAGGTCTATATAGTGTAAGTATTTAAAGATCTCCTACTTCATTCTCTATGTCCCTCCTTTTCTATGTATCTGTCGATCAATTTCTTTCTCCTTTGGTCCATTGTTTTGTTATGTAGTTTCTTTCCCGAGATTTTCTCGCGATTCTTGTAGAATTACGTTAGGTCTTGGACCCTCGATTTAATCAACCTCCGGCGTGGATTTATTTATTTTTTTTTGTTTTTCAGGGTGAGATTTTCAGAAAAATTTTGGTGACAAAAAAGGATTTTTACCCTTCTTCTTCTTCTATTGAGTGAACTCGTAGAGCTATCTTTTGTTATTCTCGATTCTGTGGTATTCCGTTCATTCATTCTTTTTTTCTGAGATGATTGTGTAATGATCGGCAGGTTGTGAGGGAAGCAACGGATGATATTTTTATTCTCTTTTCTTAAATTTATTCTGTGGTTCTAGTTCTTGAATATATCTGAGAATTTGGTCTTAAAAAAGAAGATAGAAAAGTTAGAATGTGCCGATCATCTGCGGGTATTGAGGCTTTAGTTCTCTGATTTATGGTTTGGTTCTCGTTCTGGCATGTTAATGAAATTTGATTGGTTATAAAATGTTATGATTTTTTTTCTTAATGATTTCTTGATATGACTTCCAGCTTCATGTGTTGAGGAAACCGTGTCCCTTTGTTCCAACTAACCTGTAAAGAAGAAGAAAGCAATGAAAAAAATTCCAATATCTAGCTTTATCTTTATGTGATTTAGTTGTTTTGCTGTGTTTGGTTTGTTGGAGCTTAAGGTCCCCATCGGTATGGTAGGTTCGATGTGCATGATGAGTGGAGTTTCTAGATGGATTTTGACTTAAAGCCTTAAAGGTCGGGTCTATTCTTCATGTCCCTATAGAATTGTCCTTGACTGCGTTGTTGCTATGATGTTGATTATTTACCAGAAGCCTCCTATTCTCTCTATATTTCTCTTGATGTTGTTTTAACAAGCATAAGAAAGGGTCCCTATGATGTTGTTTTAACAAGCATAAGAAACTTTTTTTTTTTTTAAATATAGTTCTATTTGTCAGTGTTGTATATTATTTTTTGCTTGACAAATAACTAGTTAACACCCTTTGCAAAGTTTGCATATTGTTAAAAAGATCTCTGTTACATCAACTGATATTTGTTTCTTTGTGTTCTTTGCAAGTGAAACCATTTGAACTAGCAGTCATTGGTTTCTAGAAGGCCTGATATAAAATAATACCAGCAGACCTTCAGTTTGTTCATGTTGTATGGATCGTAAGATGATATAGTGCAAGGGGTATTTGTCTCTTGCGTAATGATGAGATGAAGAATTTCATCTCTCTCAGTCTCCCACTGATTTAATGCTCATTTACCTTTGAATACTAGATAATTGAAGTAATTTCTGTGCAAAGTATTTCAGCGAGTGTATTTACAATTAACTTTAAGATTGGCCTTTTCCGAATGATACGCAAAAACTTATGTTTTTAGACTCGCTTCCAAATTATGTCTGAGAGTTAGCCATGTAATGGTTTGCTCTCTTTCATCTTCCCCGCTGTAACCCTGTAGCTTTCTTTATGCATACTAGTCCAGTATTGGACCCACAATACCATATAAATGCCGAACTTATCGATACACTAGAAGGTAAAAATCATCTAATTTGACTTCTAGTTTACTTTTTTACTTGTTATCATGAATTAACATTCTTCCTTTTTCAGTTTATTTAGCGACATGATTGCCTTATGCCTTAGAACTATAATGCCTTAATTAATTACTAAACAAAAAATGACACTTTCCCTTTTGTCAATTTGTAATTTTTTAGATACTTGTATTGCTGATTAGCTTTTTGTCTTGATATATTCTGAGCATGCTGCAACTGCCTATGTTCCATTCACTTCTTCTATAGTTAAGCTTCCACTTTGGATATTAAATTTAAGGAAGTTGAAAGGAGATGCGAAGATGCAACAGAACAGATTATGTCAATCTCTTCCCAAATTGTGTTTTTAAACTTGTAGTTTATAGATTAAAAAATATAAAATGAGGTGGCCATATTATCTTCCTTGTTGTGCAGTCATCATAATGCTTTTCGAAACAATTTTTTATTCTAACACAGGTTCCATATTTTAATGTGTCTACAGGTACTACTCCATGTATGGACATGTAGAGAAGTTAGCAGAGGAGATCAAGAAAGGTGCCTCATCTGTTGAAGGAGTGGAAGCTAAGCTATGGCAGGTTTGTGCTGTCCAGTCCATCCTAATCTACTTTCAGCATTTGTACGTTTAAAGTGTCTGCACTAATAATGGCTTTACCAGCTCTTGTTGACCAAAATTTCTTTCATCTGTCAAATCATGCTTTGAAAATTTGAAGAGATTTTAGGAATATTAATGTGGATTTGGATGTTAAAGCGTGTAGAGTTAGGTATGAAGCAACATATCTATATTTATTGGGTTGTTGGGTTGATCTTGGCCATTATAAACAGATATGGGTTCTGGAACTATGTAGCCTTTGAACATGCCTGTAAATGAAATCTAATACCCTTAGTCTGGTACCATGCATAAGAATTATGTGTCAGCTTATTTCTATATGATCGTGGACTCCCAAGCGAAACCATTTTCTCTGGTTATGTTAGATGGTGCAAAACCTATTAACACAACAGAGTTGAGTTTGGTATGCCCACTAAATGCTGATTTTGTAGATTGATAATATTCTTTGTATAGCTATAAAATTAGAAGTGAATTTTTCTGTTCTCATCTCCTCGTAAATGAAAAACAGTTTCTCATTGTAGTCCCAATTATCCTTTCAGTCTTCCACCCTCATGCTAAACTGTATCTGTTTCTTCTGCAGTGATAGTATCGGCTGGCATGTCATTCTGTAAGTATGGGTGTCTTGAAAACAATTCTTTCAGAGATGATGCACATGTTTTCAATGGTTGGCTTTTGTCGGTCCATATTTTTCAAAGCCCACTCAAAATTCATGCTGAAAGTTGAAATATCTAACCTTTGTTTTAGTGAAGTGCTAATTAGGAACTAGAAGTTTTCTTGGTAAATGAGGTGCAGTCTCTTTTGGGTAAAGAGGTGATTGCACCGGCAGCAAGTTTCAATTTGTAGGCATTTAATAAAGCATATTGATGCATTTTTATCTTGGTAAGTATGTGATATTAACTTGAGTCTTAACTTTGACTGAACAGGTACCTGAAACACTTCCTGAAGAGGTTCTTGCAAAGATGAGTGCACCACCTAAGAGTGATGTACCAATCATCACACCAAATGAACTTGCTGAGGCTGATGGGTTAATCTTTGGGTTCCCAACCAGATATGGTATGATGGCAGCACAGTTCAAAGCGTTTCTTGATGCAACTGGAAGTCTCTGGAGAATGCAGCAGCTTGCAGGGAAGCCTGCAGGAATCTTCTACAGCACTGGATCTCAAGGTGGCGGACAAGAGACTACCCCGTAAGCTCTTATTGGGCTCTGTTATTTCTTATGAACAATTTGGACTTCTTGAATTGCTTATATACACTATTGTAGCATGTCCTGAAATTCTCTAGCCTGCTATTCACCACAACAACATTTTCTGGACTTAAACAAGATTATGGTTCCGGAAAAATGAACTCTGTTGCCTTGACAACCTTTATCTCCAACAACTTGTCCTTTTGAAGCATTATGTTTCACTGGCTGTGCCATATATGTGAAATATATAATTCCCATGCATAAACTTCTCCTTAAAGACAGTCTTACCATGTATTGTTGCCAAGGTCGCACTATTACAATGAATATTGCCTCAAAATTTCATATAATTAATCCAACTTTAGAAGTTGGGTAAAATGATTCTCGTTTGACCATTAATTGCTATCCAAATTTGTAAGCATATTGGGCTTTTCCAATTCCACCATTTCCATCCTTCTTCTTTATTGTTGTTATCCAAGTCATCACCCATATAAAAATCACTAACTTGAACCTAGTTTAAATTTCTTGAAAAAAATAAAATTTGAAAACCTAGCAAAGTTTTGTTTTTACATCTGTGCTTACCTTTTACAAGTCTCCATGATTCCATAACATTTTTAAATCATTATTCATGTGGAATTTTGGCAGGCATCACTCCAATAATAAATTGAAGAAACAGTGCTGTTGTCTTGACACAACATTACTACCTCTAGATTATGCAATGTTATTTTTTCAAAAATATTTAATTTTGTATAACAATTGCAAAACAAACAGATTTTTTTCAGTATTTTCTCATTTGCAGTTTAACAGCCATAACTCAGCTGGTCCACCATGGAATGCTCTTCGTGCCCATTGGATACACTTTTGGAGCTGGTATGTTTGAGATGGAGAAGGTGAAGGGAGGCAGCCCCTATGGAGCTGGCACATTTGCTGGGGATGGTTCAAGATGCCCAACTGAGCTTGAACTGGAGCAAGCTTTCCACCAGGGAAAGTACTTTGCTGTCATTGCAAAAAAGCTCAAGGGTTCTGCCTGATCTGCTCATACCTCCATACATAATCATTTCCAATTTTATATATCTCGGTACAGCCTTTCTTTTGTCGTTTACCATTGGGTCAAAATAATTATGGGTGTTGTTAAATTTTTTAGCCAGTGAGCTTTGATATATATCTTATGTCGGTACAATGGCTCTTAGATAAAGTTGGCTGTTGTGTTAATGGTAATATAATGTAATTTCCTTTCTGCTATGAAAAAGTATCTATTTGTCGATCACCTCTGTTTGTTCATTTGTTTTTCTAAGCAGCACTTTAAATGGTTAATCATCTTTTGTTAGTTGACAGGAAATTATCACATCTTAATAGTCAAATTTTGTTTCTCACTGCCTTCCTGAAATGCTGCATTGATGAGAGCATCCTTCAAAATCAGAGTTTTATTTATAGTGACTTTTCCCATGAGATTCTGACTTATTATAATACGACTTTAAAGCTGTTTTTCTTTTTTTTTGGAATGAAAATGTTGCTTGTACATATATTACGGGGACTCTATTTTGTCCTGTTTTTGCTGTAATTCTGGTATCCAGAGTGAACATAGAAAGAAACTTTAGTTGACTTCAAATTTGAAAGGTAACCTCCTTTCTTTCTTAAGAATTAGACCATTAAACTATTGCATGCTTTCATCTAAGAGTTACATCTAATGTTGGAAATAGAAACTCAAGCATTACAGTAAGGCAGAAGCCTCAAATTAAAGCTAATCACCATTAAACCGCTGCAGTAAAATATCTTGCATTTCTCTCGTTTATCTTAATGGTTTTATGTTTCATTAGATAGTAGACCAAACAACAAACGTATTGCTGATCCATAGATCGTACTGCTATGTTCAAAGATGATCCCTTCCTTTATTCAGTAGGAAATAAATCAGTTGGACCACCTAGATACCCCCAGGGCATGCCTATGGATATGTATCATGTATTTGCCCCTTTACATGGGACTGAAGTCTTGTGAATCCTTGCTCAAAGCAAGACATGCACTTGCCTTGCAAATGCTAATAGGTTGTTTCATTTATGATCTATAAGGATTATCAGATGTGTTGTGAACCACTCTAGCCACTCTAGATAGATTTGGACTATGTTTTGGAGCAAAATCCACCACATTCAGCTCTTTATCATGAACCATAACTTTCAGAGTCACGGCTTTCTCATATGCATTCATTTTCAGCATCCCAAGCATCAAACCAAGTTTTCAACAAGTACAACCACCCTCAAGGGACTCATTGGATGCAGTAGATGTGGACCTATGATGATATTTGGATCTTAAAATAGGCTGGTTAAAATAAAAAATTTATTTTTAACTTTGATTGGGTATGTCTTCCAAATTGGGAGGAATTGAGTAACACGATAGAAAAAAAGATATAGAAGTTGAGATTTAATTTCATGAAAACTTTTAACTTTTTTCACTATAGTCACAACCTCTTCTAACGAGAAAAGAAATCCACCCTAAATTTATAAAAGTGGACCTCACTGGTATAAATAAAGGAATTGTGTAATAAATTTATTTTGAAAAGTAAAGAGCTTACGGACAGACTCTCGAAATTTCTTAATATTTTTATTATTTTATTTTGAGAGATTTGAGTCAAGCAGGTTGATGAAAGACCTTTTTTCCCTTTGATATAACAATTTCATGAGACCCTGAGATGATGTGCATGCAGAATGATCATGATATCACCATAACTTTTACAAATGGCGAATCCTATTAATGACTAGACCCGCTCACCGGTTCGCAACCCATAAGTCCCACTCAAGCCCAAAGCCTCTTGAGCGGGGTTGGACCAAGCTTGTAGCCCTAGAATGTCAAACAGGGCTAGAGATGGGCATCGGGCCGTGCCGGGCCCAGCCCGGCCCAGGCTCACCGGGCCACAGACTAAACGGGCGTGCCTGGCACAGCCCGCTTAACCTAAAGGCTAAGCCCGGCACGGCTCTAGGCCCGTGGGGTGGCAGGCCATGCCAGGCCCGGCACGGGCCGTGCTGTCCAAAAAAAATAGCCGTTATGGGTGGCCCATAACGGCTATTTTTTGGCCCATAATGGCTATTTGTGGCTTTTTACCCATTTTGCCCCTCCCAACAGCCATAAAATGGCTAATTTGAGGGGTATTTTGGAGAAAAAATATTATAATTTACATGCATCGGGCCGTGCCATGCTTGGCCCATGAATCGTGCCAGCCCAGGCCCTTATGGGCCATGTCGGGCTCGGCCCGCGGGCCAGAAATCCTTAACCCAGCCTGGCGCCCTTTTATGAGCCGTGCCTAGCATGAACCGTTTCTGTAGCTTCGTGCCGAGCCGTGCCAGGCCATGGGCGGCCCGGCCCAATACCCACCTCTAAACAGGGCTGAAAAAATAAACATGTTTATTAATTGGACTGGGCTTGAGGGGGTGATTAAAGCCTAGCCCAAGGTCGGACTGGCTTGAAACATTTTTAATAGTTGGTTTTCATAATTAAATTTAATGGGAGAAAATATAGAATCTTAAAATACCTATTATTGAGTTTTGAAATTGCTATTCAAAATATTTAGTTATTGATATTTACCATTTTAATATTTTTTAGTACTTTTTATTAATTGGAAAAATGTTAAGCGAGTCTCCTAGCTGGGGCAGCACGCCAGCACCAGATCCGGGCCTAAATAAACTGGGCTAAGCTGGCCCGATTTCGGAACATAAATAGACTCGAGGAAAGGTTGGCAATTTGAAATGGAAGTGAACCAGTTTAACATGCCTTGGCCTGCTAGGATTGATAGCTTTAAGAGACAGCGAGCCTAAATCGTTGGGGCAATTACTTTTCAGAAGCATCGTGTACTGGGTCGGCAATTAGTCGATTTTCCCCGGATGCCAAACTCTGGCCCATCCAATCTTGGCCCATTTGGATGGTGGTTCCCGTCTGGGCTTCATTCCGTCATCTGATAGGAGTAAAGCAGTATTTATAGAAAGTCGACTTTTGCTCTTTGATAGCCGTCTCAACAAACCATCATTGAAAAGTTGAGCAATTAACACGTTCTTAGGATGTGTCATCTAAGTATGAAAACATCCATTGACATTGAAATTGGTCCGTCGATAGCAAATTTGATATTAAGATGTCAAATTACCACTCCACATGTAACTATACTTCAACCATGTGATCTCTGCATGGAAGAAAAGTACTTGCCCTGGCTATCTAAACTGACACATATGTTCATGTTCTTTAAAACAATGGCTTGAAGTGCTTTGGATTTGGCATTTATAATAATATGACTGTCCTGTCTGTCACCATGGTTTAATGGATATCCTTTTCTCTTGATTCATATGGTTTCAATTCAAATCATATTTGTTACTCTAGTCTTTACCAACTTTGCAGAACGAAGTGGGCAGCATAAGTGGCTTATCTAATCTTTTTACCTACCCACATGACCTAAGGTCCCATTTGATTGGGGGAAATTTCGTATAAAAAAATAAATCCCATAACACATTACTATGTTTGGTACAAAAAGTGGATGAGAAAGATGAAAAATAAATGATGGATCCCATATCTATTTTTCTGATAAAGAAAGTAAACCAAATACCATCACGAAGATAGTATTTATTTCTAGTGGTATTTATTTTTTCATACTAGACTACCAAATAGAGAAAATTTTAAAACAAATATCATTTCTTGACGAAAATAACCTCAGTTATATTATATAATTAATATTAATAATATTGATATAGTATATAAATATTATATTAATATATTTATGATTAATACTATTTATAAATAATAATAATTAATATATAAATATTTTATTAATGAATATTTATTATTAATAAATAATTAACAAATATTTATTAATTTTCAGTAAATATAATATAAGATTTATTAATAATTAAAATATTTATTTATATACCAAGCATTCTAAAATTTATTTATTATAAAAAAATATATTTTCTAATATATATAATTAAGGTAAAAATGTTTAATAGCTCATATAAATATTTAAAAATTTAAAAATGTTATTACTTAAATTGTTCTTTCAATGATATTATTAGCAATTTGGCAGCATTCCCATATAACATTATCTCTAATCAAAACATTATAATCTTATTCCGATGTCATTTTTCAAAGTAATTTTTTATCCTATCAAATATAGTTAAATTTATTTTCCTCCGCAATCATTTTTTTAGATAAATAGTTCTCGGAAATCATCAAAATACTCCATAATCTAATATCCCCAATCAAATGAATCCTAAATATCAAACACAATTGCTTTTGTATCTTGGAATTGAAACAAATATATTCAATTAGTCCCACAGACATAGTAAGAATATGCTGAAAAACCTAATTCCCTTGGAGACATCCATGTAGAAGGTTAGTGCATGCAACTTCATTTATGACAAACCAAAGTTTTTTTGGGGACTGTCAAGATCCTGTATAAAGTCATAAAATTGCTATATTTTCCTGCGCTGCTTCGAATTTTGGCAGATTCGACCATATCTTCTTACCAAGTTATAATGCTTAACCCTGTGAATTCTCTAAATTAAGAGAACCTTTCGCTACATTTATTCCCTTGCAAGTTCCTTAAGGGGTTTTGCTTACATTTTTTTTTTTAAAAAAAAAAGATAAACATGCTGTCTTCTATTCATGTGTAGCATATGCACGATTAGAGCTTCTTTACATTTATCCACAAATTTCTGTACATGAGTTCCTAGGAGTTCATAGGTCATGGTTGGTCACAGTAGCTACAGAAATAATCTCAATCCACCATATTGAATCCCTAAAATCTGCCTTCCCTATACTAAATTAAATTGATATAATAATTTTAAAAACTCGTGTGGATATATATTTGGTCCTATATTAGCTATGCATTGAGTAGATCTTAGATACTTATATAGGATCAAGGAACCTAAATATTACTTTTTGACAAGTTTTTTAATGTAAGGTCCTAAGTT
The DNA here is from genome assembly GCA_025769935.1 of Phoenix roebelenii. Taxonomy (NCBI): domain Eukaryota; kingdom Viridiplantae; phylum Streptophyta; class Magnoliopsida; order Arecales; family Arecaceae; genus Phoenix; species Phoenix roebelenii. Next base: position 10,952 of record JAOXJJ010035581.1, on the reverse strand, counting down.
GCTATAAATAGTATCAAAACAGATCTGGCTGATAAATACTACAATACGAGCTTATGGTCGTGATATTTGTAATTAGATTTGGAGTATTTGAGAATGAATTTAAATACATCCGGTCCCATAGTTTGACAAGAATGCTAGAAGTAAAATGGGAGAAGTATGTGACAGTCCATGCAAATTTATGCATGATCTCACATTGCTATTTTCTTACTATGAAAATTACGCTCTTCTTAGTCTTAAAAAGGAAAGTACAATCATCGATCCAATGGAGTGGGAAAAGTTGAATGAAGTGATTTTCCTCTAAAGGTGGAATAGTGATGACATGGAATATTTCACTCAAACTAGAGCCAAGCATGATGATACTGCAATAACCATGTGGTAGCCTTGACAATTGTCTCCCCAACAAAACCTTGCATCCTTGTCCAAACATTTCAGAATCCGTTGCCACTTAAATCAAGATATCCTCCTTGAGCTATCCCAATACTTAATATCTGTATTTATATATTATATTATTATAATGTGAACTTTGGAAGGTTCCACTCCAACCTTCAACTCCAGAAATATTCTGTTTCTTAACACGAAAGTGCAGCCCAAAGTCCGCTCTAGCACCAACTCCAACTCCTTTTTAAAATACTGAGGCGGAGCCACTCTGCATCTAAAATTCCACCCTTTTCCCCTGTTTTCCAAGCACCTGCTCCAGAGTCTATAACTCCTCAGCGAGCTACCCATCTTGTGTACTTTTCTCATTGATATGTATTCCACACGCAGAGTGCTGGAAGCTCGAAACGTAGAGGTGTTTTTATTATTAAGATGGTGCTATATATAATATTATTATCTTAATATATTATATTACATTATATTATATTATATGCAGAATTACTAGTATAGATTATTACAATTCAAATAGTATGTTATGATATTATTCTTTAATACTGATATCATATTACAGTATTGATACAGATCATATAAAGTATGCCATAATACTATACTATATATTATATGATATATCATATTGTTATTTAATATTTATATTATATTTAAAATATTAATATTGACATACAAAATATGTTGTAATATCTCAAGGATAATTTTAACATTTTAGAGAAATTTGATAGTTTAAATTTTGTTCATTTTAAAAATTTCATTGACCAAATAGAATCTTTAAATAGCCAATATAGCTAAGCCACGTAGCATAGCTTTCCTTATTTCTATTTTTCTTCTGTCCTACCAAACATCACTAAGTTTAACAAAAGAACAACCTTTGGTGTTATTTACTATTAACTTTTTGATCTTAACAAAAATCATATAAAGCATTCCATAATACTATATTATTATAACATATGATATAATAAATCATATATGATATTATTCTTTAATATCAAAATTATATTTAAAATAATAATCCAAAATATTTTCTAATATATCAAGGATAATTTTGTTATTTTAGAAACATTTGATAGTTTATTCTGATTTTTAGTTTATTTCTAAAATTTTGACAACCAAACAGAATTTGACAAATAGCCAGTGTAGCTAAGTCACCTAACATAGCTTTCCTTATTCCCATTTTTCTTAATTTCCTACCAACGTCACTAAGTTCAAAGAAGGAATAGTCAGTGGTGTTATTTACTCTTATTTTTGATCAAAATGTTAATAGTAATCAACACCAAAGTTCTACCTTCGTCAAGATAGCCAAAAAGTCAATAGTAGCTGTACCTTCTCTGATCTTAAAGCATTTACTTAGAAAACAAAAATAAAAATAAAAACATGAAAAAAAAGCAAGATTATTGACTTTTAACGGGAAGGTTTTCTATAATTTCTCTTAACCATATCAATGACTGAACTCTTAAGCGTATTTGCTTCTACGAAGTTAGAATAGATATATGTACCATGAATGTTCTAGCTACTTAAAATGATCAGTAGTTATATATGGAATCTTTTGCTTTTTTTCTTTGAGAAAAATAGTTATGAACATGGTTGGTTTATAAATTCAAGAAGGTCAGCAAATCTTATGAGATCGGGAAATCTCTAGCAAATTATTTCCTGATCATTAAGAATTAAATCTCTTGAAATATGAATATAACAAGTTCCATAACGAGCATATCCAATATAACATTCATAGCAGTTATGGTTCCATTAGTTACACCCATGCTGACCAAAAGCAAATTTAGGCTACTGAGAATTAATTATCACTAGAAACTTCCTCCTCAAAGCATCGATTTTGCCTAAAAACACACTGAGGAGTCATCATTCAAGTCACATAGATCTGAAGCATAGCAAACAGCAATACTCCAGAAGCAGAGCCCCCCACACGGAGAAAACAGACTATCTTTCAACCTTGCAAAGATGTCGTACGCTTTTTCTTTTCCAAAGTTAAATCCCCCTTTTACTACCTTGGTGGTTGCACTTTCTCCATTTCACTATCAAAAAGTAAACGTAAATGCATTTATTCTTTTTCCTCAAAATGGAATGACTCCTCAAGCGAGAAAAATATCTTCAAATTAATTTAGAATTCTAGCACATCATTCAAAATAATAACTATCACAACTCAGAACCTCATCGAAAATCGCTAATCAAAAGACGTTATTTGGATTTCTTGACCCTAAGTATCTAAAGTCTATACGGGCTGGATCTACTTTGATACTATTTATCATAGTCCAGTGTTTCATCCAAAATAATTAACCGAAAAATTTTATTTAAATTTTTTAATTTTATATAAGTATCTAAGAGCTATCCAGTACATAATTGATATGAGATTAAATACAGGTCCATACGAAACGTTGATAGCCCTTCCAAACTCAGATTTTATTTTTGGTACGTCAACCTGAAATTCTTCCGCCACCAAAAACTGACAACTGTCGTTCAGCATCACAAAAGAGCCAAAAGAAAAATTTAAAAGCCATACTGCAAGTGGGACAACGACAAGCCTGTATCCCTGACACCGCATTCCTTCAGGGAGTGCATGTTTAGGCCAAGCATTATTTTTGGTCTATTCAAGGTAAGTTTGTGGAAGTGCTAAATGCATGCATTCATGTTCCCAAAAAATGTGGCTGAAGGTTAAAGTTATGCTCCATTTTGAATGAAACTTCGAGGTTCAACAGGCTCTCTTACTGCTATAGATTCCAAGCACTTACAAAAGAAAATGAAAAGAAAGGGTCTTAAACTAAAATTTTGGTTTGTATATGGTTTTGATAGCCCATTGAAATTGCACTGTCTTCTCTCTTCAGCATCTGAACTTTAACCATAAATATGGCAGAATTCAAGTTGGGGTGATTTCAGATAGGCTTTGAAAGAACCATCTTTTCCTCCTATGTTGTGTAACTGCTCTCATTCTTTATCCAAATAAGAAGTTTGAAACCGAGGGAGAAAGATCGGCTTATTGCTTCTTCCTGCGGGACTCGGGCCGAGTCAACCCAACCTGGCGAGCTGGGACGAGACGGGTGGAAATCGACAGCCAGGATTCGACGCCAAGCAAGACCACGTGAATCCACCGACCCCGTCATCGATTTTTGGCGATTGGGCACGAGGAAAATAGCGAGAAAGCCGGTCTTTCCTCTATTTCTTCCCTCTTATTTTCGTGGCCATGAAGCACTTTCCTTGTGATCTCTCTTAATCTCCTCAACTGCTGCTTTATCCTCCATTTCTCCTTCGTCCCTACTCTACCCGGAGCCATCTTGTCGGGCGATATATCAACATCGCTCTTCTCTTCTGCATCGACCTTTCTTCAGAGATAGATAACCATGTCAGACTCCATCCTTTCACTCTCCGTCCGCCCTCCTTTCACTCTCCCTGTGGCGCACTCTGGTTTTCCAGCGTGCTTGTGGAATCTAGCCGCTCAGTAGTGGTTGATGTTGATCACGGCTCCATGGCCCTGTTTCACAACAGGGCATGCCCTGTGCCGTGAGACCGAGCATGAAAGACCCCCCTAGTTCCTCAGGTCGTCTCCTCCTTCCGGCCGCTGATCGTGCCACCGGCATCCTCACCGGCCTCGCCGGAAACCAGGTGGCAGACTTGAGCTCGTTTCTCCCTGGTCATGTTACGTGGCCGAGAACCCTGTTCAGCAGCCGTGGATCTATTCTCATCTCAGATTGGAGAGGCTCGGGCCTCATACCCTTCGGTCTTCAACTCCTCCCCTCGCCATCATTTGCTGCCGGCATGGTTGACCCTGCCGCCTGCCTCATAGAATCCCCTGTTACTCCTCTTCTTTGCAGCCTCCTTGTTTCTCTTCTTTGCCCGATCAATCCGGCAGCCGCCGCCGCCACTGTTGCCATCTCTAGGCCGGCGGCTCCTCTCTCTCCCTCTCGGGCAGCTGAGGCCAGCAAGGTGGACCTCTGCCTGCTTAGTCTCTCTCTACCTCTCTCTCTCCTCCTGGGTACCATCTCAATCGTTCGACCATGTGATGATCGCCTACGGATCAATCCTCATCCTGCTTCAACAGATCGAGCCATCATTGTCTTCTTAGATCAAACCCTTATCTTTAACCTTCTTGGTTGTAGATTTGATCAGTTTCGGACTGCTAGCTGCTACCATCCAGCAGGCCTTATTCTCTCTCTTTTTTTATTTTCATCATTATTTCTCGTTCATTAGTTTTGATTTCGTGTAAGAATGCGATCATCTAATCAAGGAGCAGGCTAGCGAGATGGGTTCTACACCCGAACCCTCAACATATATGGGTAAAATCTAATCTCTTCAATTATTTTAATTTGGCTATTTAGTTTGGGGCCAACATACAAAGTATGGTTAGTTTTGTTGTATTTTGATAAGAATTATTGCTTTCTAATTTTCTTAAATATTAATATCACATTGATTGGATATATTAGGGGCACACGTGAATTAGTAGATGTTGGGCTTAGGTTTTCTCATTAGTAGATATAAGAATGCCCTTTGCATACTTATATAAATGTGTAAATCTAATATAAGGATGTGCAATTCCGATATGAGTATGTATATTATAGAAAATAAATAAGCTTGATCGTGTATGGAAAGTGACAATAATGCTGCATATTGTGATATGAGCATGTGGTACATGTATGTTGTAGAAAATATCTAAACTTGAAATTTTGCTTAGAAATTGATACTATTTTTCATTCTATAATGTAAGTATTTATTATAAGACTTTCCTTGCTGCCTAAAAATGGACATACCAGAAAGCTTGTTTGCATGACATGCTACCAGTGTTAGATTAGGCAGAAAGATAGTAATCAAAGGAAGAATATAAGAGTAGCATGGCTCTAAATATCTTGACTTTTATGAACTTCACCACAGTCACACCACCGTTCGAGAGATATAGATTTGGATAGGGATAGATGTGTAACCTAGGCTACAGTAGCAGAAATCTAAGTTAACACTACTCCTAAGGTATGGAAAAGTAAAGTGCAAAATAAAATAAAGCTAAAATAAAATAGAATTCATGGCATGAATGCCAAAGGGGTCCTTTTTATATTACAATTTGATATTTATATGTAGCCTCTCTTAACTCATAAGAAGGGTGTCACTACTCATTTTGGACACTTATTCTCGCTATTATATGCCCCATGACCCACTATTACCATACATAATAGATAGTGCTATCCTATCTTTCATGTCATGGGTAGTTGAAAGTTGGGCACCATTACTCACTAGATACCTATCTTTGCTATTTTGCACCACATGAGCCACTATTTTCATGAATGGTAGGTAGTTTGATCACTCCTCCCATGCATAGGTTGTAACTACTAGTTAACTAGCATATCTGGACTCCGCTCTACTAAAACTTCATCTTAGATTGAGATTTTTTTCTTCCTCTGGTGTGCACCATATTCACTCGGCCTGTACTCTTTATATTTCGGCCTGCACGTCCATGGGTATATCAACTTCTTAATCGCAGCCTGTCGAGATGTGGTGTAAATAATAATCATGTTGAGGTATTTAATTAATAATTGAAACTTATATAACTGGATTATTGGATGGGGTGCTTTGGACTAGCCATGATATTATCGATTTTCCCATCATATGCATATTGCAAATGTGGGATCATTGATTGCCCTATCACGAGCGACAAATGTGGCATTATTGGTTACCTTGTCACAAGCGGGAAACACAACATTATCGATTGCCCTATTATGGGTGGAAATGCGACATTATCAATCATCCAATCACGAGCGAAAAACATGACCAAGGCTCAATCCAAAACTGAAAATAACTTAATATAATTAATATGCATTCTTGAAATAAATGGGTGGGTATGAGGTCTAGATTAATTTTTATTAATTATGATTGCCAGTTATGCGTGATATCATGGATAGCCTCATATAGGCAAGAATATGGTATCACCGATTGCCTCACCATATGCGAAAAATATGGCAAAATCGATTTTTTCATCGTAGATGAAAAACGTGACCGTGATTAGTCTAAAGCTAAAAGTAAAAAATTGGGTATATGCAAATAAACCAATTTGGTGAGTATGAACTTTGGACTAATCTTGTTATCATCGATTGCTTTGTTACAGGCCAAAAATGTGGTATTATTAATTTCCTACTTATCACAGGAAGAAAATATGTCACTATTTATTGCCCCATCACAAGTAAAAAACGAGTCTAGGGTTAACCAAAGTTAAAAGATAATTGTTATTGGATCCAGATTATACTAATCAGAAAATGATAAATAAGTTATTTGAAATCATAGTTGAATGAGATGGTTAATTTAATGTTACATGAAATATCATTTTATGAATAGAATGTTATTTTGATATATGATGCATATATGCGCTTCTGGTTCATTTGAGCTGCGCTAGATTGATGGAACATAATTTTATGATAATTACATATATTTTGGTATTAATTATTTGCTATTTTTATCTTTAAATTATTTACGGATGTGTGTGTCTATGGATTCTTACTAAGTTGTTAGTTTATACCATTTTTTATCTTTCTTTTTAGAGCTACCGGATATTTAGCATCAAGGTTGGCGTTTGCTGGGGAGAGGTTGAAGGAAAAACAAAAATTTTGGTACCTCCGGATGTAAAATATATATATATATATATATATTTAGAATGTTCTAATTCAATAAGTTGGGATTATTTGTTTTAGAGATAACGAATTTTATTTGGTAATTTTATCTATCTGGAAGGTCTCGCAAATCTCTTAAGCTTATACCCTATCAAGTGTGCGACCGAACCTAGATGGCTGGTTGGGGCGTGGCCCATCCAATCAATGCCCTCGAATGTGAGGTTCCTACGAAAGGCATAAAGGCAGCCCCACTTTTCCCTTCCTAAATTATCAAGCACCCTGAGGGGGAGAGAGTCACAAGCGGGCCACCCTCTGACTTCCACTACCGCTTTCAAAACCATATAAATAAATTTAAAAGTAAGATCCCCAAAACTATGTATTGAATTACTTCTGAGGAAAAAAAAAAAAAAGTGGTGCCAGCCTTTACCGTCGCATCGAACAGGAGCAAAACCCGAGCTTCGTTCCCCTTCTTCACCTTCCCCCAATACCCTTATGCTGAATTCAGCGACGAACATAAGGTCCCCACCTCCAAAACCTTTTCACAAAAACCTGCCAAATTTAGCACCTGTTCCGATTCGGTAATCCTGGCCACTTCTTAATACAACGCTCTTTTGATTATTCCCTCCAAAGTTCTCTACTCCATGGCCAGCCTCATATCATTTTCTTTGTAGCTGTCCCAACTTAGCCTGTCTTTGAAGGGTCCCCTCCTTTCCCTTTGCTTCTCTTTATCTTTCCTTTACTGGGTTTTTGTTCTTTCTCCCCAGACGACAAAATGCCATATGTGTTTTTCCTTTTTTTTTTTGTTCCCCTTTTCTGTAATCTATCATTCGCTACCTTGCTTTGGCTTGACAACATTCTGCACATGATTGGTTTTCCTCCTCCCTCAAAACCCTAACTCCTCCCTACCTGAAGGTTCCTCCAAAAGTCGGATGCCAGAAGTCAGCTGTGGTCTCACTGGCCATGGTGTAAGTGATCGAGATTGGAACAAGGCACAGCCCTCGGCTTCTAAGGTCTTGCTTCGGTCCGTCACCATTCTTTGACTTGTCCGAGCCCTTAACAAATCAACGCAACAATATTAGTATGCAATCACCAGCAGTCAAGGGAGGAATCCAACTAAATTAATTGACAAAAGTTTAAAAGATTTTAGTACCTGCTGGTGCTGCATGGGATGCCCATTCTTCAAATATGGAGTGCTTAAGACCTGACATTTGTAACCAATGTTAATAGTTTGAGAGAAATAACAAATGTTAGTACTAGAAGATGCATAATTGGTGGGATAGACATATGCAAACCAGAAGGCATTGATGAAGAGACTTACACCAACTTGATCATGAAGGAACTTAATGTGCTCGATGGCCTCGTGGAGAACCGATGCGGTGTCGGTCTGAAAAGAAATACGAAACGATTCAGCTAAAAGCAAGGAGCAAGCTTTCACAGAGATACTCGAAGGGAAACTATTCTAGCTATAGTCTCTAAGAAAGTGATCGAAAAATTGTACCTTTCCAAAAGGTGAAACTAGCTGCTGGAGTGCGGTGATTCTGTCCCCTAATTTCTCTTTCCTGACCTACAAACAAGAAAGCTAAAAGCTATCATGCATGTTTAGAGAGAGAAGAACAGAAAAGGATCCAACTGCCATTAATTAAGATCTCCATCGGATCGCCCACCGTACCTTGAAGGTCGGTAATGGCAACGGTGACTCGATTCGAGGCTTTTTGGATGTGGGCTCGCTGCTGCCACTTTTCTTTGATGGAGAGGAACACGAATCTCGAACTCCCTCGGAATTCAGCTAAATGATTCAAAAAAATATATCATAAAAGAAGATCAAACTGAGGTCCCAAAAACCCTAAATATCAGCAAGAAAATAACTCGAACTACATCTTCCGAGCTATGATATTCACCTTTGGGGCAAGGTTGCTGCAGCTGGGCTTCTGCTGAAAAGCCTGCGAGACAAATTGGGAAGGCGTGGGAGGGTAAAGCCCCGTTCCCACTTCGCTCATGGAGGCAGCGGAAGCATTCCAAAAGGGAGTGTTGTTGGAGAACTGCAACTGATTGCCGGGTTGCTGCTTTGGAGGAGAAGACTTTAGGAACTGAGGGAAATTAGCCGAAGAGCGTTGCAACAACTCGCTGGAGCTCCCACGATATGCCATCATTGGAGACTGGTAATTTACCAACCGATTGTCATAAACGGACTGCTGCGGTTTGGCATCAGGTTCGAGCAGGCCTTGTAGCATCACAGAAGAACATCCATAGGAGGCCGGAACAAGGGGGTAGCTACTAACACCAGCATCACGGGACTCGTTGCCAGCGCTAAGATGTTGTTGCTCTGATAAGAAAGATTGATTCATGTCCTTAAATAAGTTTGTTGTTGAATCTCCGGTGACCGCATGGACTTGATTGGATTCTACTGATGGTTCTTCCCGGAAATAAGCCCTTGATCTTGGATCCTCTTGGAGCATGGCATGGAAACTGGTCTCAGCTCTTCCACCACTCCTACTACATCAGTTTAAATTGCATGATTAAATCAATCAAAAGGTTCTATTTATATTGAATGAAAAATAAATATTGGAGAACTTATAAGAGGAAGAAGAACTAACAGCAGGGTTTGCGTCCAATCCGTTGAGAGGCCAAAACCGGGCGTTTGAAAGGTAGAATCGATCAAGGGGAGACCGGCATCGGGGGGTGGGAGCTTGTGGGTGTCTTGAAAACTGAGAGAGCTGCCGGAGGCTGAGCCTGCCAACTCTTCACCGGATCGGGCCTTGGGTTCAGCCAACTCGGCCGTCGCCCAGCTGAAGCCCCCACCGCCGATGTCGGTGATCGTAGTTGAAGATGAGACCGAGGCCAGGACATCGGAGCCGGCACTTCTTGCAAGGTTCCACCAGCCCCCACCGCTGCATATCCCAGACTGGAAGTCATCTGCCATGGTGATCTCTCTCTTCCCGGCTGTTCTTCTATTCTCCTGTTCTCTTCTGTTGGCTTGGTTATGGTTCCTTGGGGTTTCGGCTTCTGATGGAATGGAAAAGACTGGAGAACCGGGAGTTCCCTTTACATTACGCCCTTGGGATCTGTACGGTTTCGGCAGGAGAAAACCGATTGGGGGGCGCGATGAGGCGGTGGACTTGCTTTTTCATTCCTTGGTGGTCATTATTTCATAGTTTCTTTCGTTTTTAACGAGAAATTTGGTTGTTTGTTTAGAATTAGAATTTATGTATTTGCTTAGGTACAAAGGATTATGATATAGTTTCTTTCTTTTTATCCTTTCAAAGTTAATTACTCACCCCTATATAGTTGACCTGGCTTTCTAGGTTACTATGGGTTACGGAAGGTTCCTAAATCTTCTTTTGTCTGTAACTTGATGGAGAGAAAGTGTGTGTGTGTGTGTGTGTTCATGTTGGCATCCAAGAGGGCTTTCTTCATTAATCATCTCCATTCCACCTGCAGACCTGATTGAAAAGAGTATTTATAAGTGTTAAAATATTTCCTCCAACGGCGTCACACTGTAATTTGAGGTTTTTGTAAGCTTGCATCATCACATCTTTTAGCTTTTGAAATAGCTATTTGATAGGATAGAAAATTTGCATTTCTGAATATTTTTATTAGCAAATATGGTATTATAGAATCTAAGCTACTTGATTTGTTCAAGACTTCTTAAATGTTCATTAACTCTATATATATTGCAAAAAGAGATAATCTAGAAAAGAGTTACAACTCAAGATATTTAGAGAATGTTGAGTGCAGACTAATTAATCATAAATGATTTCTCGATTCGACACAAGCCTAAGGAAAAAACAAAAGATAGCAGTTACGATTAAGAGAGAGAAAATATTTACATCAAAAGTTTAATTTGAAAAAATGGATATGGTAACTGTTGCTGGAAATGGGACCCGGGGGCGATCATTCGACCGAGGAGGAGGAGCTCCGGTGTAGGTAAGCGAGCGGCGATCCGTCGGCGGGCGGCGTCCTCCGGGAGACCTG
>JAOXJJ010035560.1:0-11141 GCA_025769935.1 Phoenix roebelenii | reverse complement strand
TCCCTCGACCTCGCACACGATCCTCCGATCGAGCTCGGATGCCCGGCCCAGTTTGGACACCTCAACCTAGTTCGAGACAGCCTGCTACGACGACTTCAAGCTCTACCCAATGATGTCCCAGCCAAGCTCGAGGATACCCAATCATATTGGCCGTGAACTCAACTTCAGGTTCCGCCTAACAGTGCCTCGACCAAGTTCAAGGTCAAGAAGCATGCAAGCTCCGACGGCAGCTCAGCCTCGGTCTACACTACCATCAAGCCTGAGCTCAAAGACTTAGCAGAATTCTTCCGAAGTCTAAGCCCAAAACCTTAGCAAGACTCTACCGAAAGCTGAGCCTAAAGACTTGGCAGATTTTTTCGGAAGCCAAGTCCAGAGACTTAATGAAATTCGTCAAACAAAGAGTTTAACTCGAGCGGTCGAGATAAAAGTTCGTTGATTGCGCAAATGAAAGCAGAAACGAACACACAATAAAATTTGAAAAAGCAAGTGTTTCATTGATTGAAAGCCCTAAGGCCAAGAACAAAATTTGATAAGGCTGACCCATCTAGTCGTACAATGGCTGCAGTAGCCGACTCCGTTTACAAAAAGAAGAAAAGGAAAAAGCTAAATCCTAAAGCATCACTGGAGCAACAGTGGCCTCGGCATCGGCCTCGAGGTCGTCCACGACGATCACATCAGAATTCTCAGCGGAAGCTGCCCCAAGGTCCTCTGCTGGTCCGTCTCCACGAGCATCCACAGCAACCTCAGACGGAGCTTCGTCAGTGGCCTCGGAAACAGCTTCAGACGCTCCTTCAGGAGTGACTTCGGCAACTTCTCCTGGGAGAGCCTCCTGAGCAGTCCCCTCGGCCGCCTCGATCTCGGCATCGATGATCTCCTGTTCAGCCTCAAAGCTTGCAAGCGTGCCGCCAATCGCATGGTCGTCCTCCGGACTCCCAGGCTCACCTTCATTCTCGGCGATCCCTATATTAGGCTGAAGACCATTGAGGTTGAACTAAGAGCAGATCCGTTGCATCTGCCTCCGGAAGTCCTCGAAGCCGCGGATGAGCCCATCCATCGTTTCCTCTTCCATCAAATCACGAAACTCCTCCGACTTCCAGAAGAGTTGCACTGCATTTTGGGATTGCTCCAGCGCCCTTTTCTCTCGAGCTTCGAGTTGCTCGATCTTCAGTCGAGAGACCCCCGCCTCATACTTGAGGCCGGCGGTCTCAGAGCGGGCGTCGGCCAGGCGCACCTCGGAGGCGCGAAGCTCCGACCTGGCTAGAGCATGCGAGGCCTTCTCTTCCTCGAGTTGCTCAACCGTCGATCGCAGCTCGGCCTCGGCAGCCTCCATTCTCGCGGTGGCCTCCCTCCGCGCGGCCTCGACTTCGCCGAGCTTCCTCTTGGCCTCCTCCTGCCCCCTCTGGCTCCTCCAAGCCTTGTCCTGACATTCGGCTGCCACAGTGACTAACATGTCAACCTCGTGAAGATGCTGTAAAGAAGGAAAAGGGGGATGAGCAAAGTTCAAGAGCTCAAAAAGATATGAAAGTTGAAGCAAGAAGCTAACTTACTCGAATGGCAGAGCAGTAAGATCGATCGATAAGGCTGCCAAGGTCGGTAGCCTCGAACTCGGCCTGGTCGACCGGAAGCAGCGCACAACGGAACACTTGGCACGCAATTTGGCTATAATGGAGGGTCGAGTCATCCTCGTAGACCGACCACTCTGGGTAGAAGGGCCTCCTCTCCGGACGGCCCTCGACCCTCAAAGAGCTAAAGAGATTGGGTCTCGCCGAGCTCGGCAGAGATGAGCTCGGAACCCCGAGACCGCTGCCTGGCTCGGGACCCGAGCGCAGCAAGCGAAAAACCTGGCGGCCCGATCGTTGAGAGATGGGGGTTGGGCAAACTGGGGCTGCAGGATCCCTCGCGCCCCTAGAAGAGCTCGAGCTCTCGCGCTCGGCGGTGGGAGCCTCCTCCCTAATGAAGTAGGAAGTTCCAGCCTCAGGGCCCCTCACCTCGATGGGAGCAGAAGCCGAGGCCGACTTAGCCTTCTTCCTGGGCTCGAATGGAGCCCCGCTAGCCTCAACTGCCCTCTTCTTGTATCGGTTAAGGAGGGCTGCATTGCTGGTCACCATCCGTGCAATGTCTGAAAAGAAGAAAAAGTTCAAGAACGGCCTACCGTCCCGAAGGGCGAGATAGAGCCATTCCCTGTCCGCCGGGTTGGACTTCAACATGAAGCACCGACGAAAGATATTCACCGAGGTCGGTATCCCGTGCGCGAGGCAAAGGGACAAGAAACTGATGATGGTCCTCCACGAGTTCGGAGCAAGCTGTGCTGGGACGAGCTCATACGTCGCCAGAAGCTCGTTCACGAACCCGTGTAGGAAAAATCGCAGGCCGGCCTAGAGTGTCTCTATGTACACCCCGATCCGACCTGGAGAAGGTCTCGTTACCCAGTCTTCCGATCCTGCGGGCTCAAGGTGAAACCCACGTTGAGGAAAAAACCGGACGCAGATCAATTCCAACTCCTCCTCGACTAAGCTAGACCCGACTCCATCTGGGCCATGACCCGTCTCTGACGCGACCTCCCTCCTACGAGACAGATCCCTACCGGAGAACGAGGCACTACTTGACATTGCTGTGCTCACCGAATAGGGGAAGACAAAGGAGGAAGGAAAAAAAGAAACAGAAAAATGAAAACCCTCCGAGCAAACAAGGGAGAGAGACCTACTGTGGATTTCACCGAAGGCGCCGACAACCGAAAGCGAAGGATCGAGGCGATCACCAGAAAACACCTCGGAGCGCCGCTAGGAAAAACCAAACAAAGATCAGAAGATAAGGGAGAAGAAAGTAGAAGAAGGAAGCAACAACTGCAGCGGCTAAATAAGAGCTTTCGGGGCCAAGCTAGGGTTTATATAGACCCCCCAACGGCTCGGATCGACAAAGCCAAATCACGCCTCCCATCCCGATCGTGCCATGTGTCGGCCTCGAAAATCGAAGCGGCGTATCAACCTGGATCGACGCTTTAAAAGCAGAATCGAAGCGACGTGTCGTCGGATCCCGAAGCCTCATCATGAACTTGCGGCTCAAAACTGCCTCGAAAAGCAAAAGGGCATCGCCTCATGCACTCATTAAAGACGCCCCAAAGCGCGCGGAATGACGGAACAATTTAAAGCTGCTTGATCCCACCAATGTAATAAAGACAATTCCTTCCTTCGCCCGAGCTCGTAAGCGGCTCGAACTCGAAAGTCGGAGGATAGTGTTGGAGGAAAAATGGATTGCCCCAAAACATGTGGATGCATCACCGGCACGTGATGATGGGCGCAATGGCAGCAACCCTCAGGGCACCCGACCTCAGAGGCGCCCGACCTCAGCGCGTCCGACCTTAGAACTCACAGCCTTGCAGCCTTGATCTCGGCTGAGCTGAGCTCGATCGACCTTAAGTCCGAAGAAGTCCGAAGAAGATCCAGTCAAAGGATGAAGCAGACCTCTCCACTCCACCGAAAATTAAGCCCCTCTCCTCCTCATCCAGGATCCAATCCCGTGATCTCCGTCTGAGCGACTGTCAGCAATTAAATGCGCACGATCTCTATGGACCTCCAGCCAGTCCAAAAACTCAGGCCATCCACGGCAACTCGTTGACTCACTCAATCTCATCCAGTCATCCACGGCAGCTCGTTAATTCACACGATCACATCCAATCATGATGGTAACTCATTAATTCGTCCAATCACATCGCAGGTAACCTTGACGCCCATTCTATAAAAAGGGAAACTTCTTCCTCTGGAAGGGACTAGGACTTCTGACTTTGACTTCTATATATAAACCCTCTCCTTCTCCACAAAAGCCTCCTCTGACTTAAGCATCGGAGGACTGGCGCTGGAAACCCCGGCCACCGGCTTCTTGCAGGTCCTCCGGAGGATGCAGCCCACCGACGCACCACCTGCTGGAGCTCCTCCTTTTCAGCCAGTGATCGCCCTCGGATCCAGTTTCCAGCAACAATCTCCATATTACATTATCTCATTATCAGTACTGACCCTTGTTTATCTTGCTCTCATCTCGCCATCATCAAGATTGCTTAGCTTGTTTTCCTCTCACCATCTCCATCGAGAACCTAGTAAAGGTAGGGAGGTGCTAGCATAACCTACATGAGAAGTAGAAACCAAAAATAAAATAATAGCAAACTAAAAGCTATCTAGCAAGCTAATTAGAATAAGAACTAAAACTAGAAAAGAAACTAGAAGCCTTAACTATGGATGACTAGCAGTTTGAGTAGGATCCTCTGCGGTGCATGTTTTGTGCTGCAGAGGGATATTTACATCTAGATAGCCATCATATCAATCAATTTGAAACGGACGCCTGGCGTTCAATATACAATACTATGTCTGCCACTAAACATGCTGTATTTGGTTGTAAAGATGACCAATAGCCATATATCTTCGAGATGAATGACCAATAGCCATATATCCAAGTCTCATCATTTTTACCTAGTTATGGAAAATCTTTGTTGATGCTTAGAATCCAGTAAGAATCTGGCCACAATTCACCAAAATCGACCAACTCAATGTCAACATACCCAAAATCTACTAAAGCACCTGTAGTCAACCATGGAGAGAGAGATGCATTAGTGCACTTAAAAATAATTTATTTATAATATTATCTCTTTTTCAAAGAAAAAATTAAAAATATTAACAAAAAATATAAAAATCTTGTCTTTAATTCAAGTTGGTTGCATGGTAGCATTTTCATGATCCCTTTAAATATTATCAACAATGTCAGATTTTCGCTAAAATCTCCATATATTCCTCATCTAACCTTTCATTGAGAAAATTTAGTAGTGGTAGCTGCTGCTGCTGCTGCTGCTGCTGCTGCTAGCCATTCCTATTTAACTAAATTGGAGATTAAATTGCAAGAAAGATATATGGCTTTGACCAAGTTATCCAAAACTACAGAACGACATTGCTAATATTCAACCATCATAGCAAAGGAGCTTAAAATAAGAACGTATTGTAGAAATCTGGAGCACTTAAATCATTGCCTCAAAAATGGCAACTTAGGGTTTCTTTGTCTGGTCAGGTTCCACAAAAGGGCATGACAGCTGACAACTGAATTTATACAATGCCAGTACTTACCACACTCAAGCCTCCTCAATCTGTTACATCACTGAAAGACTGATAACTCTAAGCTGTCAACCTGGAAGAGTCTTTGTTGGCTCTATCTCAAGGTCTTGCCCTACTCTTACTCGCAATCAAGGGTTACTATTCCAAACCAAGAATTCAATACCTCCAATCAACCAACATTACCATTTGCATCTAAGCCAGGGTAATTTCTTGTCTGAGCCAAAATGTCACCACATTACCCTGATATTTCTTTCATCAACTGGAACATGATCATTAACAGTTTAACCTACAAAAAATGAATAATATAAACCAGCAAGCACACCAAAGAGCACGACCCTCTCCCAAAGGCTGAGTAAACGTCCTCAGCTTTTTGATTTCTCCTTGATGTTACCATTCCGGAACCTGAAGTCCAGAAAATACACCATAACAGGAGCTGAGGCAGTCAAAGTGGAAATTTTTATTCCATAATAGGGAAGCCAAAGTTAGGATTTCAAATAAAACTAGCAATATGATCCACACCCCATGGAAGAAGCTGTACTGCAACTGTATAGCATAAAGATGTTTTTTGAAAACAATCACAAGCATAATTGGAGGGACCAAAAAACAAGAAAAAAACAAAAGAAAAGAGACCATAGCCTCCTCAATATTCAACCCTTCACCAACCCCTCCACCAAAAGCCTCATCATCCGGAACCTTATTCCACTCCATGCTATCCTTGGATACCTCCAAACACTCCTAAAAATCCCCAATCTTGCACAACTGAGCCAAAAAAATCTTAAAGCACGGACTGTTTGAACAAGATGTGGCATGAGAAAATGTATTTATAATATCAAAAGTATGCCCAATAATATCCAACAAAATGACTTCACAACTATACTCCTGCTATACAGAACTGCAAAAGTTCTAAAATTCTTTGGTGCACAAGCAATAGCAAACCCTCTAGAAACAAGAGAAGGGATGATTCTTGGGTGTCCTTTTCAATCATTTTACACAGAAAGAACATCTCTATTTTATAAGGCAATACTAAAGATTCTTCATGGAGATATCCTAGTGGAAACTTAAAAGGTAAGAAAGAACAATCAGTTCCTGACTTAAAGAGTTTGGCAAGGGATAATAAAACAAAATGCACAATGAAGTATACTAGATCAAATTATCTACTGAACTGAATCTAAACAACAGAAGAAAGTGAAAAAAAACAAAACATTCTATTGGGTAAGCTTAAGTTTTCATAGTAAGAAATCATTCAAGTGAGTAGCTAAGGTCTCCTCTCCCTTGAAGTGGGTACAATATGAAGGCAAAATGTATAGAGCTTCTATAAATGGATACTTCTTCCCCTATCATGGACCACTCAATTATATTTTAGACAATCAAAATCCAACTTGCAATCTATATAACTAATATTGTTAATTTCAGTGTTTGTCACCCCACCCTAAACCGCCTGGTTCGGGGTGTACTATATTCTACCATATCGGAACCGGTATGAAACACTATTCAGGTTGATAAAAGACCCGTATCGAGGTAAACTGAGGTGTGCACTAATCCGTACCATCTAGTTTCAGATGATACTATGACAAAAAGTGAGAAAAATAGCTCAAGAGCTGTCTTGGTGCAAGATGCGTATTGTACCATAACGATCTATACTATACCGAACTGATGACATACCAGTACGATACCCGATATCGAAATTGTGGGCCTCAGTTATTTTTTTTTTTTAAAAAAAAGAGAATTTACTTACAGCTAATGTTACTAATCCATGATGCAATTTCTTGCAGTAAGACTGCAGAAAAGAAGGCATGGGATATACATTAGCATCATGATGAACCCCAACTAATGCTGAATGATTTAAAATCACAGGTTCGTCGGAATCTAATTCTGTTTTAAACAAGCATATGGCTGCAGCTGCATCTATTTGGCTTAAGATCCTCACAAGTACAAGACATCAGTCGATGCAATAGAAAAGACACAAGAGTCCTTTAATTTGCATGTAGCTTTTCCTTTGAAAATTCAAACTTTGTTCCCCACTTCTGAATCTGGTGTTTTCAGTATAAATTACATCCGAAAAAGTGGAAGGAAACAATGACTGCAATTCCATACATTTTCTTTTCGTCCAATTTTTTGGTGTACTGACAGTTCAGGCCTACATACTACAATAGCACAAAGCTGAAATATTAACAAGAGCTAGACTCTTGAGTAATTAGGAAAACCATCAACATATATTTATTAAAAAAGGAAGAAGTTCTGTTTTGCATGACTAACCAGCCAATTTGCTGGTTGGTTGACCTCCCCATAAAAATGAGTAATTTGTACCTCTTGCAAGCTACTGAACAGGATTCCACAATACTGCAGGCCATATGAGACCACTCATGGCCCATGTAGATGTTTCTGCATGATTCCACAGCCTTACCAGTGTAGCTGATAGTCATTGTTTCTCTATTTGACAAGCCATCATTTACAAGATTCCCAAATCATAAATTATTACTACAATCTCCCCCTCATGATAGAGCATCGAATAGAGATCTAACAAAATAATCGACTCTTAACAATAAGCATAGACACCACAGACAAAGCTAGAAGGTGTTTAAAGATTGTAATTTCAATAAATTATGCTTCATGGATAACTAATCAAATGCACTCAACATCCAAAATACTGTGCACATTAAGAGATGTTGAATTGATTAATAAGTTTAAAAACAACAAAGCCCCTATCAAGTTACCTTTACCCTTTTAAAAGGCCCAAAGTACTTTCCTAAGTTTGACTTTTTAGTGTATTTAAATTGCTAATAACTATAGTTTTAAAAGACTGTAAGCATCAGAAAGCCAGCCAACAGGCCTAGCACCAAGGGAAGCAACCAAAGGTCCAGGCAGCCCAAAACTAATAAATAAAAAAATAAACAATAAGTACAGAGGAAACCTAAAAGATACCCTTTTTTTCTGTAGATTGATGCAAGGTGAGGGCTAGGGCCCACCCAATTAATTAAAAAATAAAAATATTAGCAAGCAAGAAAGATAAAGTGTACAAGAGACTGTTCCACAAATTCAGAGTAACTAAAAGAGAGAGAACATTCCAAAGCCAAGAGTGTATATTGAATCTAATAAATGAAGTCATCCTATAAAATAAGATGACTTATGCTATATAATAAGTATGTTGTTAGTTAATGGGCTTATTAACATGCAATGTTTTAAAAACTGGACAGACAGCGAATCGACAAGCTATCCGGTTTCTAAGTCGGCTAGTCCAACCGGCAGGTCCAGTGATCCCACCTCGACAAGACCTCCTATTGCATTCTGGTTCGGATCTTCTCCCTTTTCCTCGACAAAACCCTTAATCGTCCTCAAAAGTCTCGCAAAGATCCAAACCCTAGATCAGATGAAGTGTCGGAGAGCTTGTGCACTAGTAAAGATTCAATCTTTGGTTGAAACAGTGATTGAAATGTGGCGGAGAAACCCGGACATGGGAGGAAAGGGGAAGAGCAAGGTGGATTTGAAGGCAGTGAGAGTGGTGGATTTGGAGGCAACAAGAGAATTCAATATTCCGCATGTGGGAGCCCTAAGTTTGATGATTCATCTTCAAATGGAAATATTGGTTCAAGGGAGGAACTAGGGCACAGGAATGGCACAAATGTGGCATCTTGTTCACCTCTTTGAAGTCAAATGGTTTCGGCTCCTCAAGGTCGTCCAACAAGGAAGTAGGAGTAATTCAATCAGCTTGGATGTGGATTTGGAGAGAAGGGTGTGAAGAGGCGAGGGAAGATGATTTCAAGGTGGGTAAAGGAAAAGTAGGCATTGGAGGGATGCTTCTAGTTTCGAGGAAACGAGAAGGGATGGGGAGGGTGATTAGTTGAAGCCTTTGACACGAAGGAGGGAGGGTTAGGGGCGATTTGTCAATAACATCAGCCCACCATGAAACAAACCAATAAAAAAAATTTGAGAACCGAACCGGACCGGCTGGTTTGACCGTTTCATCCGATTCTCCTAGTTTTGACCATATTTATAGTATCCTTTGTACGAAACTGGACAAACAAACAGTTCCTGATTCGATTGGTTGAATGGGTCAGTCTGGTCTAGTTTTAAAAACATTGATAATATGACAACATCCAAAATTAATGTATAAATCAATATTATCCTATATACGCAAACATGAAACATAATGTTAAGGTGGATGCCTAGCCAAACTTTTAAGGCATTGAATATGGTTGTCTTCTAAAACCATGCCAATAACAAACCTACGAGCATGGACTGTCGTACCGGCCGGTACGTACCAGTCCGGAACTAGGCCGGTACCGGAACCATGTTATTTCCGGTATCTCCAGATTTTTTTAGCAGAACCGACCAGTACGGAGCCCACTGGCCGATACCGCTTGGTACCGGCCTCGTACCGGTGCGAACCGAGAAATTTTTTTTTTATGAACCACAACGCCTCGTGCTGTGGTTTTTGAAACCACTGCGTGGCGCGTGGTTTCAGAAACCATGCGCAGAAACCATGCGCGGCGCGTGGTTTCCCAAAGAAGTGGCCACGGGCCACTTCTTTGGAAAAAAAAGTTGTGGCCTATCGGCCACAGCTTTTTTGATGGGAAAGAAAGAAGTGGCCGAGAGGCCGCTTCTTTCTTTTCACAACACAAAAGAAGTGGCCTCTCGGCCACTTCTGCTTCAGCCTTTTCAAAATAAATCTTGATGGTCGAGCCTGAGAAAGATTGGCCTGTCTGCACCTCGCCTTCCTCCTCACTCGTTCGGTTATAAAAACCGAACGAGAGGCTCTGTCCAAAGTAACTAAAATCGAGAGCATTCAGAAAGATTGACTTGTCCAGAGTAACTCAAATTCAGTGAGCCTCTGAAGAGTAATCAGAGATGGAAAGATTTGAGAGATAGCCTACAAATTGAGGAGGAGGTCCTACCCAAAAAATCCAGCGAAGACTATTTAAGGTACAGTTTTTTTGTCCTATGTTATTTTATTAATTTTGTTAATAAGTAACTTAAAAAAAATAGTTTATAAATTACTTAAAAAATAAGATAATGCGAAAATTTACTTTATTAGCTTAATTTTTTGATAAGTTGTACATTTATGATAGAAATGGAGCCATCAAGAAAAATGAACCCTACAAAGCGTGATATTGGCTGGTCTTATGGGCGAAGACTTGGAAAAGAGGAGCAACGACATCAGTTTCAATGTAACTTTTGCGACAAAATTTTCAAGGGATGAGGGGTAACCAGGTTGAAGCAACACTTAGCCAGAAATTCCGATGAGGTTGCTACGTGCCCGAATTGTCCTAGCAAGATTTGTGTGCTGATGAGGCAGAATCTCGCTGAGGTCAAAGAAGCAAAGGAGATGGCTTCCAAGAAGAGGACGGAGGTCGATCACCGAGTGGCAGAGCCACCTTCCTATCACTCTAGGGAGCCAGAGGAGGTTGAGGATCTAGATGAGGAGGAGGCAGATATTCAAACGGCCATGCATGCAAGCCTGAATGATCAGTAGCAGCAGGAGGAGGTGGCCAGGCATAGGGCTCGATTTGAGCCCTCTGCATACGAGTCGGACGGCGGTTCTGGAAGCACTAGACAAGATCCAGAGTTCTTGAGGACAACTTCAGTCGGGGAGGGCGTCGGCAAAGAACGTGGCCGGATTGCATCTATGCTGGATAGTTTTGGTAGCCGAAAGAAGTCATCTAGAGGAATTTCACAAGAAGCGACAATTCATGATGTAGATCCGCATGCTCTCCCCAGCAGAGATTCAAGGCAGCAGAGGGTAGACACAATGTAGATGAAGGATAAGAAGAAAACTATGTGGCGAGCTATTGGATCCTAGTTTCACTTCAGCCACATCCCAGCGAATGTGGCAGACAATACATACTACAGGTGTCACACCCCTCAGCCTAGGCGCGCAGGGCGTGCGCGCAGTAAAGGGCCGACCCTGCGCTGTCCACGCGCAGGAGGCGCAGCAGGGTCGGGCCAGCAGTGTGTGCAGGCGACGCACACCTTGTGGACATCCCAACCTGGAGTAGCGGCTGGCTGGCGCGCATGGCCAGGCCGGGCGCCGCGCGCAGGAGGCGCGCATGG
>JAOXJJ010035524.1:0-21037 GCA_025769935.1 Phoenix roebelenii | reverse complement strand
CCCCCCCCCCCCCCCCCAAAAAAAAAAAAAAAAAACCCACACAACACACCTTATTTTTTTGAGGGAACACAGCAGAACACATTCAACCTGGCAAATTTCTTCTATTTCTATTTCATAAAGTATACAATTCTTTTGTTATTAGTAAGGATTTTTTTGCATGTATACCCTTCTAAATATACGAAATTGCATGAATACCCTCGTAAAATTACTATTTGTATGTATATTATTCTTTTTTTTTGCATATATATCCGTACCATCTAACGTCGTTAAAAAATAAATGGCTTAAAATTAAAATGGCTGAAATACCCTTATGGGTATATATGAAAAAAAAATTATAAAGGTATACACACAAATAGCAACTTTGCGGAGGTATTCGTGCAATTTCTTATATTTAGAAGAGTATACATTCAAACAATCCATTAAAAAAAAAATCAAAACTCAGCTGGAACTTCCTAAATGTTTTATGATTCAGTTGGATTGACAAGTCAAAAAAAGATTGAGCCACATTGTCAATTTTTTTTTTTAAGATCATGACTCGGTCAAGTTGGAATATTAGGTGATTATTTTGGTAATGCTATTCTCCATTTGATTTTGATATAATTATCATTATTAAATCTATAAAATCTATATATTCTTCATCATTTTTAAAAGATTAAAGCATATCAAATTTAAATTAATTATAGATGCTTAGATTAGTAAAATAAGGACAACTAAATTATCTTTACCGAATTTTGATCATTTTTTATTGAACTATTTTAAGTATATACCCTCCTAAATATGCGTAATTGCATGAATATTCTTGAAAAGTTGCTATTTTCATGTGTATCCTTATAAAATTTTCTTTTTGCGCGTCTACCTATAAGGGTATTTCAGCCATTTCAAGTTTAAATCATTTTTTTTAACGGTATTAGATGATATGGGTACATATATAAAAAAAAAGGAAAAAAAGGGTATACATGCAAAATAAGTATTTTATGAGGATATACATGCAAATAGCAATTTTACGAGGGTATTCATACAATTTTGTATATTTTGGAAGGTATACATGCAAAAAAACCTTATTAGTAATATATTGGACAGAGGATGGAGAGGGCTTTGCATGAGTGAGGTTCTAGAGATTTAATTTTTTTCTGGTTGACAGGATTGCTCTTCCGAATTTTGGGACACTTTACTAGCCAACCGCTACTTGGGGCGAAAGTTGTGGCCTCGATGCTTATGTTTGCAACAGTGGCTGGTATCCTTATGGCTCTCTTTCTGAACACCGCTGGAGGTGCCTGGGATAATGCAAAAAAATTTATAGAGACTGGTGCACTTGGAGGGAAAGGCAGTGATTGTCACAAGGCAGCAGTTACTGGTGATACGTATGTTTCCCAAACTTGATTTGCCATGTGTTCTTATTTTTTCACATCTTCAGCTTTGTTATCACATAAACCATATGTGATTATTGCATGTGGTTCACTTGTTGTGTCAGTGTTTTCATGAGATTATTCCCAAGTTTATACTTTTTGTGCAAAGTTAGTCCTAAAGTTAGTTGCATGTGCTGTTTTTGCAGTGTCCTAGTCGACAAATTCAACCAAAAAAGTGAAAAATCAAGAAGCGTCCTTGTGTTTCATACAGTCTGAATTTTTCTTGGGCAGAGTCCATGACATTTTATATGCACTATGCAGGCTTCTGAAATATTGTAGGAGCACCTCGAATGCCCAACCACCCAATTCATGTGATGTCCGATATATAGGCACAAAACATAACTTGAATATTTTGCTTAAGTTGAGAGAAGGGATGGAGGGAGGGAGAAGTAGGATGTGTTTGGGAGGTTGTTTCTATCCCAAGATTTTTGGGAATGCTTACCTTAATGGATTACAACTTCTGATATAGGATATGGTGGGAAATTTCCAACTCGAACTCAATAACCTTATAAGAATGCCCTCCAACACATCATTCCAATTGATTCCCCAATGTGGTGGTGTGATTTCCCATAAATTTCATAGCTAGGCATCCAAACACCCCTGTATGTGCCCTTTTGTATGTACTCCTAATGAAGCTTCTATGCTGAATAGATGGATGCAAGATATTGTTATGGCTCGTACCTAAATTTTTAAGTGAGGTGATCTGAAGGAGCTATTTGGATGAATTTGATGAAGACTAATAAAAAATTGGTTGTATGCGCTTGCATATCAGAGGTAAAGTGTGGTTTCGTGTCTATGGGCATATGCAGTTCATGTCAAGTATAATTAGAAGACAGATACCAGAGGGAAGGGTCAGTAGGATGGGATAGAAAATAGGCAGGCAGAATGTCATCCTATTCAGGATGGTTGGATTGAATTCTAGTAGTATTTGTGTGTGCATGTGCAATGCATATTTATTCTCATAAATCTCCAGATATACTTTATTATATTTCATAGACTGTTATAAATTAATCTTTATATGATACTTTAATATGTGTATATATTGTATCACAAAATATGCTATATTTTATGTAATATATGGGACATGTATAAAATATATGGATGCTTAGTGCTCTATTTAAAACATGATGGTTGCTTGACATGTTTGCTCTACATAATGCAAGGAAACCGATAAAAGAGTGTAGGGAAAAAATGAAAGAACCTGAGTTGGACACGTTTATGCCCATGCGTCTGTGTGAGATGATTAGATCCTGCCTGGTGCACTGGTCGCACATGCACCATAAACATAAATTAAGAATAATAAAAGGAGATGAGAGTTTGGAATTTGAGTCTCTCACTTTTGTTCTTTATTTTTTCCAATTAACTGACAATATTAGCTTAGTTAAACTAGACAGTAATATAGTGTTAGAAGAATACCAATGCCTCTAAGACAGGTCTTGTTCTCTACCTTACAGGTAGCCTCTTTCTGTTCATTTTATTCCACAATAAAGTTCCACCAAGAAGCTCAACCCATCTTTCTCTCTCTCTCCCTCTCCCTCCCACCCCCATTTCCTTGTCTGCATGAAGCTGCATTGTGCATTTTGTTCCAGCTTGCGTTATTTTTTTGGTAGTCCTTTTGATTTTCTTTTTCCCTCTTTTTAACCTTTTGATGGTCAGCTTGGATCATTTTTAACTGCATGTATTGACAAACACCACAAAAACTTGAGCTGTTTAAGCACTGACATTAGCTTCTTTTACTTGCAGAGTTGGTGATCCATTCAAAGACACTGCAGGGCCTTCGCTCCACGTCCTTATCAAAATGCTTGCGACCATTACATTGGTCATGGCCCCCATCTTTTTGTGAGTGATTTCTACCTCCGCGCGACCAAATATACGGCACCCCTTTCCTGTAGATGCAGGGTTAATGGGGGGGGGGGGGAGCTTTGTTGATGGATGATCTTTCTTTAAACGAAGAGACCGTGGTATTAACATTATCCACTGTGACATCAGTGCTGATTTTTTTTTTTTTGTGTGCTTAGACTAATAATATATGCGTTTGCGGTTTATACTTTGAGTTTTAAAACATGGAAATGCTGCTACTGCTAGTGCATGCCTGTCCCAGATAACTTCGTTACAATCAAAGCCAGCTAGAAAACTGGCGGCATGGTTTCCTTCTCCCAAGATGGGGAAGCTCGACTTCTGAATTACTGGTTCATGAGATTCCAAGTGTCCCCATAAGCAACAGGGACGGGGTTGTATCTTTCGTGTGAAAGAATTGACCTTTCTTTATGCAAATCTACTATTGGATCACACAATAGCTGCTTCGAGATATATAACAGATTCGAGATATATACAGATGGACGAAGAAAGAGTGTGCATTGCTTTGAGATCTGTGTATGGTGCAATCAAATGGTCTGACATTGCAAAAGAAGATGATGCAACTCAAATCCCAGATGCTAAGAAGTAGGCATCTCAGAAATCTGTGCACTTATGGTTTAAAGTTTAAACTATGCATGCAAACATTTGCATGCATAGTTTAAACCAGAATAAAATAGATCTTCAGTTTTATGCCAATATAATTGAAGCGTGTAATGATGTTGGATAAAAATATAAGTTTTCCCTCAATTTGATGGTATGGTAACTCATGATTCAAACTACCTGTGTATTGTACCCAATTTGCATAGCCAGACCAATCCTTTCATGCCCTTTTGCGTGACCTATTCCCTTGCGATGTTTCATGATTCCACGCCCCGTGTAGGACTGACTGCCGGTGAGATTCATTCCGAGTTCTCCGAGTTCAGTTGACTTTCTTATTTTTTGATTTAACATAAAATAATCAAAATGTAACATTTAATATAGAGGGGCTGCGGCACTTTTTTTTTGGTTTTCCCATTCAAAATTTTCACTTTAAAAGAAGAGTATACAAGGGAAGATTATCATATCCTTGTTTTAATTTTTTTTAATAAACATCTTTTTCTTATATCAATTTTCATGCTAACTAAACTATGGTCTCAACTACATTATTATTTCGCACAATAATCAAGCTTTTGATTATGTTTTAGAATTATATCCATATTATGCTGTGGAGTTTGAGTAGAATTTTTTTCAGGATAAAAAATAATATTTTTTAATAAAAGTGCTTTTTTTCTTTAGGATACCATAATTGTTAGTCGATATCAAAATGAGAAATGAAGGGAAAAAAATGTAAAACAGCAATGTTATTTTGCCATGTCAAGGGTAACAAGATGAACATTTCTAAACTTGCATGGATATCTAAATTCAAAAATGTTTTCCATTGAGGAAAAGAAAATATTAAACAATAGTTGCTTTAGTTTAAATAATACGGTAACAGCTAAATAATAATTATTACATAAACATATGTATATTTATAATACAAAAAGGGATCTCCAAGAATAGTTCTAATAAGTGTTACTGCACGTTTGCAGGCACCATTCTGTGCTTCAATTAAACTTGTCCATTAAGTGTCATGGCTATGTCAAGCAACTTATACAACTAAATGCCTTGTACCAAAACATGATATTACTGTGCTAATAGCTGTGACCATTGTATAAATAGGGAAATTGTATATTATTAGCCATGTACCACAAAAGTATCTTGCACAATAAAATATTTAGGACAAATTTAGAAAACTTAAAATAAGTACAAACTCACCCTGTACAAGGATGTTTTGATTTTGAACAACTACTTGTACAGCTACTGAAATCTTTCGAGCATTTTTTACAAAAAATGAATTGTGGTTGTATAAATAGTGAAAGTGCTATACATGTGGCATGCTGGCCTCGGACTGGAACAACTTATCTTTATACTAAGAATTATTATTCTTGTACAAGTGGAAATAGGGTCCAACGATGCAATATTAGCCAATTATAGTTAAAAGAAATTCTAGTACAACTATAATATTTAATACAAATTAGGGAAACTTATAATAATTATGTAAGAATGAATCTTGCATGGGCATTTATTTTCGTACATTCAGTAAAACTCTTATATTGCTGATAGTAAGATTCACCATTTCGGTATCCAATTCTATACTGGTACTATCATACTTGTTTAGGCTATTGTTAATGCTTCCCTTTCTTTTGTAAGCTCTTGCACTTGCAATATTTCAAGTTCTTTCCCACCACTACCTCGTAATCCACTATCTCCTCAATAACTGGATGATGACCATAAGAACCTCGGTGGTTCGAAGCCCTTGATAAATTGTTAAACCAAGCTAGTGTAACTAGATGCACATGTTAGTGCTATGTTATTTATGTTAAGTAGTCCAAAGGCTTGTTTGGTCCAGAACTGATTTACTGCTGGATTTATGGATTGGGCAGGCTATTCGGATATTAGCCTATATCACTCGATCACCTCTCAGGCCGAATCCTGTGGCCCAAGAAGACCCGCAATAGATAAAGAAGAAGAAGAAGAAAAAAATCAAAGTAGAATTGCCTTCAAAACCAAACTTCCTCCTCCAAATCCTCGCCAATGGAGTGGTCAAGTAGAGGATTCCCTTCCACCGCAAACTCCCTCCGAATCCTTGTCGATAAAGAATTCCACATAATTTTAAAGTAGGTTACATAGTCTTTTTTCCTAACAGAAGCTTCGAGGAAAACCAAACGATGGCTCGTCAACGGCGTCGATTCCAGCTGATAGAAAACCAGCTAATGGAAGAGGAAAGAAGGTCTCAAGAAGAAGGCCAGCACACTTCTCCTCTCTCTGCGGCGTCCCCACCATCGCCGTCATCTCTTTCCGTCCCAACGGCTGGCTCGACGCATGTCCGGACGACCAAGGAGCCCTCCGCGACCTCCTCGTCACCTATCGAAGCCTCCACCCCGAGATCTGCCCGAAGTACTGCTCCTTGACCTACTGAGCCTCCTCGCACCCCAAGCTGGCAGCCCAAACCCCCCGTGGGATCCTCGTCTCGATGCCAAACAAGGTAAACTTCGACGGCAGCATCTGGGAGGGCAGACAGAATGGCGCCGAGATTGTTATCAGAGATCAAGAGGTCAGATTTATGGTGCCTGGGGCCGACGGCTTTTTGATCAGATTGTGGTCGGTGCCGAGGTCAAAGCCGCGTCTCCTATGCGAGACGAGTCCTAGGAACATATCGTCTGGTCCTGGAGAGGGACTCAACCACGGTGATCACGTGGATCCAAAATTCGAGTCATGCGGTTGGCGGGTTGCGACTAATACATGATATCCAGTCTTTTGGGAGAGTGCACCTTCCATCAAGCTACCCATGTCTTTCGAGTGCACCTTCGCGGCTCATCACTCTGAGGATTTTGTTTAGAATTCTTCTTTATAACCTTATGGGCTGCACCCACACTCGTTGTGTGTGAGTCGCCGATTCTTCTTCTTCTTCTGCAATCCTTCTCAGGCATTCTCCTCCGTGCCATCATTTTCATGCCACCCGCATCCACCGGTACCGCGACATCGAAGAATAACAGAGCCTTTTGCAGTGACCTTCCATGCTGCCCACCAGAGAGTAGAAGCAGCGAGTTTCTGATGGGAGGTGGTGATATAGGCAACAAGGCCAACAACACATTCAGGGCTAATATGAAAACAGAGGCGCCACCGCCGTCAGCTTCGGGGCCATCGGTGCAGCGAAGGATTACTCTTCCCTCCACAATTTTGTAGACTATATGCTTGTTAAAAGCAAAGTGATGGGTGCAGCACAGGGCTAAGCTCACCTTCACAGTTTTGTAAACTAGATACTGGTTGGATGTAGGTGATGAGCGTAGGGTTAAGCCCACCTTCACAGTTTTGTAGACTAGAATGGATAAGAAGGATGTAACTGAGGGGTGAAGTCCAGGGGCAACCCTGCCTTCCCAGTTTTGTAGTATTTACTATCAGTTCTTTTTTACTTTTTTGTTCCATTCTCGAAATATGTTGGTGTGGAATGACAAATTTAAGTAATGTGCACACTCCTAATTGGAATGGATGATCAAGTAACGAGAGCATTCGTAAATATTTGATCATGGTGATATACATGGCTGGAAAAAAAAAATGACTTGAAAAAGTCATATACATTACTTGAGAGAACAGAGAGATGCATAACTTTGTGCACGAGTGAAGTCCATATATAAACTCTTATTGATTTGGAATGATCCTAATATCAATGCCATTTGTTACCCTTCCTATTTCATAAGAATGAGAAAGGTAAAAAAAAATCCCACCAAACAAAATTTCAAACAGAATTTCATCAACAAATAAACAATCTCTACTCTATATCAATTTAATATACATGACTGGAAAAGACAAAAGATAAAATACTTGAGAAAGTGATATACATTACTGAAAAGAACAGAAAGTAAGATGCATAACCTTGTGCATGAGTAAGGTCCACACAAAAATTTTTACTAATTGGATCGATTGTATTCAGTTACAGATTGATAACAACGCCAATCATTACATTTCATAAGAATGAGAGAGGCAAAAAAAGACCCCACCAAAAAAAATTCAAACAGAATTTCATGAACATATAAACAATCTCTAGTCTCTGAAAGGCAAAGCCGATAAAAAGGGCAAGAAAGTAAATATGCATGATAGAAATAACACTTCCATCCTCTTCCACCCGTCACCCCGGAGTTTAGCAATCTATGAAACATGGCTCACTAATCTACCTCATCTGGTAAGCACCATACCTGAAAGCTTTGACCAATGCCATCATGATATTTTATTTTTCAACTGATGAATAGCACCATTAACAATCAACACACTGAATGATTCAAAACAAAGAGAGAAAAAAATCCCACCCAATATAAAAAATTCAAACAGAATGCAGTGAAGATACGAGAATGTCAAATCTTTCAATAACTTGGGGAGCAAAACAGATAAATATGAGGGAACAAAAGAAAAAAGACATACAAGCTTACTGTACAAAAAAGGCTTCCATCCTCGCCCACCCATCAACCTCCCATCTTAGGAAATATTCCAGAAAAGTTGGGCAACTTATCTACATGCTTCAGTGCTCGTTCGGCAATCTGCTTTGTTCGATAGTCACCATGCCTAAAAGCTTCAACTAAAGCTGTCCCCACATTTTGATCTCCTGAAATCTCGTAAGCTATGTCATCCGTCCGCAAAATTCTCTCAACAGCCCAAACAGCTCGTTGCCCTAGTATCTCTGTTTGGTTCTCCCGCAATACCTCAAGTATTGGTTTAATCCCATCTGCATCACATAGCGCCATCACACCTTGCTCGATGTCCACACCATCATCCAACAGTGTGCACAGGGCTGCCAAGGCAGCCTCCACAACCTTCCCATTTGTATGGTCCAAACAGGCAACCAACTTCTCCACTGCCTTCCCTTCTAACAGACAGAAGCTCTCCTTCATAGAACAGATCCCAAGGTGGACTCGACACAAGCCAGTTACAACAGGCTTCTTACTGAGACATGGGAATATAGAACAACAAAATCCTTGCTCCAGGACAACCGGAATTCTTGTTTGATGTTTTGACTGTTTTGAGAGATTCTCCAATGCCATAGCAGAGACCATTTGTACCCTATCAAGCCCATTCATCTGAAGAAGATCAGTGAAAAGTGCAGCAAGATTATGCTCGCGAGCAAGGGATACAATATCGGATTCATCCTCCAGAATATATGTCAGCCTTGAGAGAACTCTTACAAGCCCTTCAAGAAAGGGAGTGACAAAACGACTACCACGAGTCTCCCCTTGCCGAATCCTGACAACATTGGAAATGATTATGTCGAAGGCCCCCTCATCCAGAAGACGCCTAGTGAGGCCTGAGTCCCTCTCGGGAAGATCAGCTAGAAGCCCAATAGCAGCTGCTTGCTCTTCAGAGATCCCATTATTCTCTGCGATGACCTTGATCAAGCTGCTGAGCTGGCAAGCAGTACCACAAAGGGCATCTGCCAGCTCTTGACCCATGTAAGGTGAAATGCGATGGAGGAGTTTAATAGAAGCCATGCGGAGATCCCTCTGTGGAGCTTCCACAAATTGAATCAAGCTGATGGTAGCACCAGAGCTTTTGATGGCAGCCACTATGTTTAGAACAGTTGTGGAAGAACTTGTAAGTCCAACGAGGACCTGAAGGAGCTTAGACTCAATTGCAGGACCTGTGTTGCTGATGAGATGTAGTAGATTATGAACAATGTCTTCCGAGACCAAGGTTTGGTGGTCATGACCAAGTGGGATAAATTCAATACCAGCACTTGAAGACACAATATTAGCAAGAACTGTTGCAGAGACTTCCTTCAGCCTCATGGGGAGCTGGTTGGCACCAACAGTGAAAAGGTCATTCATGAGAGGGGGGAGAATGCCAGCTTGGATTAGTATCTTGGCACTCGTTTCATAGGATGAAATCTGGTTCAATGCCTTGAGAGCAGATTCTCTTGCTTGCTTGCTCCCACATCTCATGACATCAACCAGTGCTGAGCCTGCAGTTTGGGCGACAAATACTTTCACATCATTGCTCAAAACAAGCTCCCCGAGGTATGCAGCCATAGATAGCTGTGTTTCAGGTGAACCTGCAAAATTTTTCATGGCATACATTAAGGTGAATAGCTTGCAAAAATTGGTGCAGCAACATTTCATCTGTCCAAAATTCACAAGATGCAAAAATTCACTGATACATTGCACTCAGTGAGACTTTCAGAAATTACCTCCATACTGCAAAGATGCACTGATATATTCAGACCAAAATTGATTTTATTATAACTATTACATTTGTATGGAAGCATCTCTCCCCTTGCATTTACATACCATGCATTATTCATATATCTCTTGTATAGTCAGTCTCCATGGCCAATGTACAAGCAACAAAGAAAAGAATTTTCAAACAGAATATATAGATATAATAAGTAGAAGGTACCTTCAAGGAGCAGGGTAAGAAGGGGCTGCAGTCTACCATTTTCAGCCATTTGCCTCACATTTTTTTCACACTTTTCCAGATTCTCTAGTGTTTTCTCAGCTGTCTCAACAGTCAAAATGTTTTCTGATTTACTACTTGACATCCCAACTAGTATAAGAATTGCTCCGTTGACCCCACCAATCTTTTCACACACAGA
This sequence comes from Phoenix roebelenii, assembly GCA_025769935.1. Classification (NCBI taxonomy): domain Eukaryota; kingdom Viridiplantae; phylum Streptophyta; class Magnoliopsida; order Arecales; family Arecaceae; genus Phoenix; species Phoenix roebelenii. The sequence goes on along the minus strand of JAOXJJ010035524.1, from coordinate 10,618 downwards.
TTCAGATTTTGAAAGCTCATATAAAAGAGAGACAGCTTCCTCTCTTTCTCGGGAATGCTCATGTGACAAGAACTTTACAATAGTACGAATGGTGTCCCCTGCAGCCATAGCTTCCTGCACATCAAGGAAATTAAGAATATATCATCAAGAAACATACAACTCAAGAAAGATGCAAAAGCAGCTGAAAAAAAAACAGCAACAAGCCCAAGGACAACCTTATTGTCGTTGTCTTCTTCAGCCACAATACGAAGAGTTTCTAATGTTTTGCATCGCACTCTCCTGCTGCTACTCTTCATCATGCCAGAAATCATAGGTATCAAGTCCGCATCCCTTACAACATGCTTACTGGACCTGCTTTTCTGGCAAATATAAGTGACAAAGTTTAGAGCTTGTAAAACATCACTTTCTGCGCTTCCTAAAGTGAGAGATCTACAAGCTTTATCAAGCTGAGCAGCTTCATTTCTTTGGGTCCATTCTTCAATAGTATTCCTTAGAGCAATACTAGGGTTCAGGTCAGTGCAATTTATCTCTTTCAGTGTCAATGGGCAAATTGGCTTCCTTCCACTGCCCCTGCATTCCTTGAACCACTTCTCAATAGCTTCCCTCTCAAAGGTCTGCCCACTCTCTAGTGTAACAGGATCCCTCATAATTTGTTTCGTAAGTGGGCAGAGAAAGGCCTCATAAATAGGCTCAATGTGCAACTGTTCATGATTATTCTCATTGGAGTGGCTACTAGAATCATAATTTCCCTCCCGATCTTCTGCCATTTGCTAACAAAAACTTATTGCAACAAACAAATTTGTGTTAGTTCCAGGCACCATGGATATGATCAGAACCATAATTATTTAGTAACAAAGTCAATAATAGAAAATTCTTGCACTAACAGAGGTCAAGACCCAACCAAATACAAGCTGCAAAATTAAACCTTAGGCTCCATCCTGCTAATAACCTTGATTACAGGCCTAACTTTTCTTGCAATCATTAAGATAGGACCCATACCTGATGAACTCTGTCCAAACTAGTTGTTTATTAATATCAGATCAGGCAATAGTTGTGTAAAGATGGACAACATTTAATTGTCGTAGCAGGATGAGACAGCTGTATAAAATGATTCAAATTGTCAAGCTGCAATGACAATAAGGTAGGGCCTTCCACATCAAAAAGAACAACTATTCCACAAAACAAGAATTAATCAGTCTGTCAATCTACAATGTTCCAATACCAGTGAATCTGATGGGGACATGGGGCAATATTGCTTGCTTATAATGTTCAAAAAAGGTCAAGGCATGAGAGTATAAAACAACTCAGATAATGTGAGATGTAATCCTTGAGGCATAAGACAATCTCCATGGTTACCTCTTATCAAAGAGGATAAGGCATTGTTAACATACTAAATTTCAGTAAAGAACTCATTTTGGATGCTCCAAATGTGGCCAAATCTTAAATTAATGTGTCAAAAAGGTGGCATGCTTTGGTTCAAAGTAATTGTCTGCATAACATGTAGAATAACATATCCTACCATATAAAACCTTGGAATTTTCATTTCAAACACAAAACCATGCAAATATAAATAATACATGCCCATCCAATCACATGTGGAGTTGAGCCTCGCATAGAAGGGATGGAAAAACATATGAATTGATCATAGAGGTTCATAAGGCAATTAAAAGAAAAATATCTTCTTCCAAGGACCGGTAGAAAAAGAAAATGATTCATGGACTTCCAAAGACACATACACACTGACATTATATATGTATATAGATGTATATGTGTGTGTATATATATATATATGCCTGTGTGTGTAAAATCTGAGACAGTGAGATACAAATACAACTAAGGATGCTTTCACCAGAGATAGTTGTCATGTTAAAAAATGTTTCAGAGATGAGTATAAGTCAAAAAGAATTCAACTCTGAATCCCTACAAATTTTCAATGCAGGTATCCAAAGATTAAAAAACAATGAGAAGATGCAAAAGAGACACTAGGTATAAGTAAACTACAAATCAAAGCATGAAACAGCAAAAGAAATACTGTTAAATTGGCCTTGGTACAACGTTTAATACACCAGAGTGCACCCACTGATGCAAAAGTATGAGACATTAGGTATAAGTGAACTACAAATCAAAGTATGAAAATAACAAAAGACGTATTGTTAAATTGGTCATGGTACAACGTTTAATACACCAAAGTGCACCCACTGCTGGGCAATCAACTTTATGAGTAAATCCTTGGAGGAAATGTTCATCAAACAATGATAAAACACACATATACACGTGAATCAGATAACAAATGCCCTGGTTTTACTAATTTTCACAATAAAAGTTAAGAAGATTATGTGTTTGATAATACATCCCATATACACAAGCACATAATGCGCACAGCCTGTAGGATTTAAAATATTAGTCACTGCAAAATACATGGTGGGCAATCTAAACTTAAAACTCAACTGGTTTTTTAAGGTCCTTACTGATTAATGAATTGTGGACAGTGCTTATAGTCACTAATATTTTGCATGATCCCATTACTATCATCTTAAACTAACTTCCCTTAAAGAGCTGAAGGAGGTCTCAGCCTTTTCAAATTTCTTCATCAAACAAGATGTTTGAAAAAAAATCAAAAATGGATGTAATAATTGATTGTTGACTTGTCTTCTTGTTAAAATCACCACTTTTCCCAAAAGTTTAAGCTTTTGGGACAAGTGGTGATTTCAACTTGGTATCAGAGCAGAGGACATGAGTTCAAACCCTGTCTCCGCACTCTTTAACCCCATTATTAAAAAAATTTCATATATTGGCCTCGCCCATTAAAAGGAAAGTCCAGCCCACGTGTGAGGGGGAGTGTAAAAAAATATAAAATATATAAATAAATCTATCTCATCCTATCAGCTTAAGCTTTTGGGACAAGTGGTAATTTCAACACTTCTCCAACTCGCTAGTAATATCTAGCAAATATATGTATAGATATAGATAGATAGACAAATAGATAGATATGAGAGAAAGAACCATTAATAGATTTCTCTGCTACTAATAAATTAGATTTACAATTAAATTCTTAATCCATCTAGTTTGTCTTTCACTATAGTCTCATATCCACGATAACAGCATAATCTCTTCCAATGCACATAACATTACATTTTTTCCCTTATATGTCGAATCATAAAGAGTTAGAATTTGCTGACTTGAACAATAGTGCCTTCATAGGTATTGGTTGATGATCAGTGACATCCTGTTGCTCATTCTGGAGCATACTTGTATCCTTCGTGTGAAAGAAGGATTCACCTTCCTTCATGCTCATTCACACTGAATCATCCACTGCATGCTTTGAGATCCATGCATGTGTGAATGATGGAGTTCAGAGCACTTTGAGATTTGTGCATTGCGTGATCCAACGGTGGATGGGTGCGAAGGAAGGTGAATCCTTCTTTCACACAAAGGATACAAATATGATCCACTGACTATAAACGATGATGTGCACAGGTGCCAATAGAGTATTATATAAAGTTATCACAATGTTATAGCTTGTTATCCCAAATGTGCTTCATAATAATTTTTAACTGATTCATATTCTCAAAAAGATAATATAATTATTAAAGTCCAAGTGGAAGCATATCAACATCAAAGGAAATTATTCAAGTTATATGTCACACAAATCTCATGCATATGTCCCGTCCAATGATCGAGTAGATTATCACATCAAATGTAAAATATAGTTGAGTATAATTTCAAATGCAGGTAATGGCTCTAGATCTCATCATTCCATCAACCTGTTTTTTTTTGTTGTTTGTTTTTTGATGCAGCATTTTACCATCCTGTTTACTTCTTTTTTAGATATATATAATAATCTAAAATACAGGGATGTTCATACAAATTATATGGCCTTGTTATTTTCTTAAGTTGCGATTTCATTTGCTTGTGGTTATTGGCAAACATGCATAGAATGTCTAAAGTATAAATGAAGTGTGTATATACGTGTCTTTTTACTAAATCAGATTATTCAATTAATTTCTTGATTATAGGAACAATTTATTGCTATCCTACTAGTTTACTTGCTAAGAATACAGACAACTCCATCAAATCACTCATTCACCGATGCCTAAGAATTTGAATTTACCATAAAAGATGGCTCCTCTCATCTCTTTACAAAGAAAATACCCTGCCAATGTATGAGTTCCTATGGGCTTCTCTACGCACTGCCTCGGTACTACAAAATGCACATAAAGGGAGTGCAAGAAGAATCTGTCTTGGCATGGCAGTTCTAGTCTTTATACCCCATCTCATGAAACCCTTCTCTTCCTCCATTCTCGTTATTCCCAGACCTATTATCAAAACACTGTCACCCAACATTTTCCCAGGGTTTTCTTTCTACAGCATCATTTTGATTGACATAGTGAAATCTGGCTGCAAGCTCACAACCTTTGATCAGCACAATCTATAAGTGCTCCTCTCTTATTAGGATATGTTAAATTGGGCTTTAAAAGTTCACATATGGAGTTTTACTAATTTTCTCCTACCAAAAATCCTGTTTCAAAGTAAATTACTCAATCTGGTATCTCATGATTTAAACTTGATTTGAGTTTTTAGATAGCAAGTCATGTGAATCATAAAAATATCCTTGAGTTTTAAATTATTAGACATGAAATATGGTTGGGATGGGCCTGGTTGGGCAAGGCCCAGATTTTTTTTTTCCAAATTGACCTAGCCTGGTCCAGGTTGGCAGTCAGGTGCTGAAAGGCAATGGCCTAGTAAAAGTTCTCTTTTGGGTCAGGTTAACCGATGACCACCCTGGCCATTTCACTCCTGGCATAAAGCCAAAAGCTTTATTTTAAACAATGGCAAAAGCAAAACAGAACAAATCCTTAAAAATCCAACCACTTCAGCTGCCGCTGCCTGAATGGTAAATAGGCCAAGTGATGTCTATAGTTGTTTAGAATTTGTTGTGGTCTTATTTCAGAACATGATGCCATGCAGTAAAAGACTGTTTTTATATCCAAAGTAAAGTGACCGGTGGAGAATGCAGGTAGTTGTTTTCCCTAACAAATTTCATCTTAGGAGGCCTGGCTTTTCTTGAAGCATGTGACTTTATGCTCATTACATAAGAAATCACATGGCACAGAACAATAACAAACTCTACCACAATTATCCAATCAATGGCTATTTCACTGGAAAGAAAGTCATTCTACATGAACTAGAATATGTCAGGACAACAACTCTTGGTTGTGCATGAGGATGATACAGAAGAGCTTCACAACCTGACACCTTATAGCATCTTTTATTTTTTAAAAATTCCAAGGTACCAATTTCTTTCCTGCAGAGGCTTTGTTGCTTATCGCCCTCCATAAATGGCAATTCCTAGTTCTCTGGTGCTTAAATTATTCAACATGATCAATCCATATCGAGGTGCCAAATTGTGGATCATGTACCTTAGTTCCTAATCTAGAATCAAGCAGGTCAGTTGTGACCACTATAAGGTATCAAAATGGACCCAATTGTCCAAATATCCAGGCATCTAGAAATCATCCTTTATTAGAAGCATTAAAACTTCATATATTTGTTCATGTATTTTTAAAAGGCTCTCGATTTATCTTACTTTCTAAACAGGTCATGCTGTAAACCCTGTGAGGTATCAAAATGGGCCCAATTGTCCAAATATCCAGAAGTCTAGGAACCATCCATTGTTAGAAGCGTTAAAACTTGATGAATTTGTTCCCGTATTTTAAAAAATTCGCAATTTAGTTTTGTCAAAAAAAAGTTTCCCTGGAAGATCCTAAGGTACTCAATTGAAAAATCAGTTGATCTTCAATTGTTATCAATATGACATGCTTTAATATCAATGAATTGTTAGATTCTTAAGAAAAATGCTATAAGTGGCATCAACATGTTCCAACTCACAAAAGAGTGAGAAAACCTTGCTATAAGAACCACGCAGCACTGTCCCTGTGAGAGAATGCAAAAGCCAAGTGGCTGATCTGGATATACTAAGCTATTATAAATACCAACCAACCATATCTCCATAACAATAAAAAGATGACCCGTGATACCTTTGAACTGATCACAAATAGGTCAATATACCCAACTTCCCAAAAACAGGTTCAACCTTCGAGTGTACTCGATACTCCTTTATACAAGGACATTTATCTCAAAGAAGGAGTTCCTTCCCTTCTTCCGAATCCAAACACAAAGAGGTCACAATACCCATAATTCCAAGAAAAAAGTTTCAACTTTTGAGGGTGCATTTATTACTTCTTACTCCAAACTTCATTATAAGGATATTTATCTAAAAATTGAAGTTCCCACGAAAGGATAGATAACCAAAATCCACAAAGATTCATCTCAATGCACATCGAGTCAAAGCACCCATCAAATGCTAGAACTAGAAAACCCTAAACAAGAAAAAATAAGCAAGAAAATGGGCAATGAATCAACAAAAAACCTGCCAAAGAACAGGAATAGGGAACCGAATCATACCACTTTGAGTTCTTTTCAAGGTCTCTCCGGACGATCTTCCCTTGGAAGCCCAAATTCGCCGCCGCCCATGCTCCGCCTTCCACGGACGGCCCTCCTAGCCCCGCGGCGCAATCCAACTCCTCGGCCGCTCGAAGGAAGAAGCCAAGAGAGACAAAACAGTCGCAGATGGAAGCGATCAGAGCTCGCGCGAGCGCGAGAGAGCTTGGGGATTGAGAGAGGAAGGCGCGGAGGAACGAGAGTGGGAGAGGGTTTTTGACTCGTCCAAAGAGAAGGCAAAGAGTAGAGAAGACGAAGCGAATTGATGAGAGGTGGGATAAGACGGAGCGGGTAATTCGTCCAGGCGGCGCCAATCGGTGTTTGGTGGTTGGGGCGTTGTTTCATTTCCATTTTTACGGCTAACCGTTACCAACGAACGGCTTTTTCACCGTCATATCGACAATAACGGCCGTTATGTCCTTCCGTCGTGATTTTGAGTTTTTAGTATTAAAATTATCAAAATAATGGCCCTTTTCAGTTGGTTCTATTTTTTGGTTAAAAAATATTATTCCATTATAAGAAGTATCGTTCACTGCTTCACAGCTGATGACCATTGTTTGCATTATAAGTCAGGAGCAACTATTATTTTATTTTATTTTATTATTAAAATAGATGATTTATACTGTTGGAGTACAAATATATCTAATAAAGTTAAAAAAATAACGAGTTCTGTAGCGCTCTAAACAACTCTCCTTCTCCAATCTACAAAATATTTTTATAATGACTGTCTATATACAAAGCCATTCAATTTGTAGTTCTATTTGTTTTTCTAAATATATACTTAGTCTAAAATACTACATCTATCCCTTATCGTAGTCTAAATATTTTGAGGCTGGAAATGGCTCTCCCCACTTCCACTGGACCTACCTGGATTCGTCCGATTAGAGCTGCTATCAACTTTACTGCTCTGTTATCATTCAGAAAGTTATGATGGCCGTTAAAATGTTACAGCCTCCACTTTTTAAACTTGCTACCCTTTTGGGCAAGTTGTACTTGTTTATTGGCCACGAGCTCGTTTGGTCTAGTACAAGTCTAATAAAAAATTGAAAGCTACCGCAGGGAGGATCTGTGGGCATTTCATGCTACAGGACCATGGTTCATGAACCAAGTGTCGGTGGGCGTTTAAAAAAGACATCAGGCTCAATAAAAAAATTTGGAAGGATATTAATCTTCAGTTAAGTACTAGGATATAGACACAAAATTCAATCAGCAAATCAAAATACTCCGTTATTAGAATGAAGTTGTACTCAACCAGTAAAGCAAAATTATACTCGTTCAGCAGGCTGAAGTTATACTGGATCAATAAGTCTTTAAAAGTTTATGGTGAGTTAGAATCATTTCGGGCACTAATTTAAATGTAGAGTCCACTTTAGATAATTAACCTCAAAGTAATATCAAAAAGGAAGTTTGAAACCTCCAAAACCGAAAAGTTAGTACCATAAGTTGGTTTCTACCCCATATTAATTAGCTTCATGCATATTAGCTCAAAGTCAAAAAGGAAGTTGGATACCTTCAAAATGAAAAATAGTCCCATAAGCTGGAGCTTCATGCACATTAGCTCAAATATTGTTTGCCAATTATCATATCTAAATGTCAAGTTAAACTTAGCATCATATATGCATCAGCTCTTGTAGTTATATCCTTGATATTTATAATATTGATTTGAGAAGGTATGAAAGCAAGGTAAAAGCTGCTGGCTCTCCACCATATCAAATTGAAGCACTTCATTGTAAGTATCTCATAAATATGAAATGTCCTCTTATGTTGGTTTATTTGAAGTATTAGCGGGATGGCCAACTTTATGAAAGAGATTGAATTGGGGCTTGCCTCTATAATTATGCCCCTCTTCTTATCTATCAAAGGTTTTAGATTTGATTCGTGAATGGTGCATCCTAAAAATCTGGAATTAGATAATTATAATGCGGTGGGTCTCCTTCCATTTCTCCTTATAAAAAATGGAAAGATATGAAAGAGATGGAAGTGAAAAGAATAGATGGGTTCTTATCCATGAAGTTATATGTGGGCAAATGTCCAAGGAAGTGCAGGCGATGATTGGCAAAACCAGGAAGTGTATAAATAGGGATTAGAGATGTATAAGATGGGAAATATAAAAAGTAATCATGTCAAAAGTGAAGAGCGCAAAAGACTACATTGGTGCTCTACTAATTTTTACCATGAAAATTGGGGGGGATGCAATTTGGTCTTTTTAGCTGAATCCAATTTTAGTAATTTGAATGAAAATGAAGGAGCATGGCAGTTCTAATTTCTTAGGTACTCCCATCCCTTGGTCATCTCAAAGTGAGCTTCGATGGTAGTATGTCGGTGGACGGGGTGTCAGGAGGAGTTACCTTTGTCATCAGAGACCATCTGGGTAGGTTGATAGCAGCTGGTGGCCGTCATACGTCGGGACTTACTGCAGTCGGGGCGGAACTGCGGGAAGCCTGGAAGGGAATATCCTATGCGAAGCGGGTACTTCTTGCTGAGCATATATGCCTTGAGGGAGACTTCTCTATGATGATCGATTGGATTCGGAGAGTGGACAAATACGGTGATGGTCATCCTCTCATCCGTGAGACTCGGAGACTAACTCAGGAACCAAGCGATTTTCAGACTTTACATGTTTTTCGGAAGGCGAACAGTGCAGCAGACTGAGTTGCCTCATTTGTTGCTCTGCACTTTAGGAAAATTACATGAACATCTGTAGGAGATATTCCTCCTACCTTGTACTCTTTACTTTCTTTTGATATGGCTAGATGTACTCAAGTTAGAGCTATATGAAATGCCGTTTTCACTATAAAAAAAAAGGGAGCATGGCAGTAACAACATGACATCCTTATTTTTTGAGGTATATTTTAATCCTTTTTTTCCAAATTCTAAAGGATAATAAATATTTCTCAAGGTTATATATGCAAAGAAGTATGCTTCATACTGTTTGTGTTAGTTTTGCTTCATCACCTCATTTTGCAATCTTTTTAATCCAAGGATAACTAGAAGAGAGCTGCTTGAGTTATAACTTTGACCCGCTCAAATCCACTAAAGTTGAGTGTAACTATAGAAATTAGTCAAACAGGCAAAGATGATAAAAGAGGTGGGGCAATGGTAATAAACAAGGAAAAACAATTATAATGGCATAAATACAAAAGAATGGTTCACACTATAAAGAGAAAGAAGAACAATAAAGACTAGAGGTAGATAACAATGGAAGAGGAGGACATTGTTGATGGTAGGGGTGGTTATGGTTAACCGTTTAACCCATTTATTTTGTTTCAACCCATTGTAGATCAAACTAGATGGCTCGGATACGCCTTTTTGACATGTTCAATAAATAGGTTGGATTCGGGTTAACATATTTTTGATCTATTATATATCCGATTCAACCAGTATCTCCTACAGTGCCACGTTGGGTGATTGAGCCGAGCTTTGTTGGGTCAAGGTATCGGACCCTGTGATGGTGCTCGGCCTGGCTTGGTCAGGCTCATTTGGGCTTCAAATTGGGCTAGGGTTTGGTTTCATGCTAGTTCGAACCTGAGTCAGCTTGAAGTCCAAAACATTTCTCAGGTCGGGCTATGGTTGCAAGGAAACTTGACCAGCCCAGCCTAGTTCCAATCATAAGAGCACCATAGCAAGGAGAGAGAGTATCATGCTGAGTGGAGGGAGGGATAGGAGAGAAGTTATAGCATTAGTATGATGTGTAGAAAGGATACGTAATAGGAGGAAGGTCATAAATAAAACAAAGATGTGTAGAGGAGGAAGGTTGTGATATTAGCATGAATGGTAGCATGGGTGCATATTGGAAGAAGTGCATAATAAACCTAGGAGCGCTCATTGGGGAGGATGGGAATTCTGTGCTCTATATGACAGAAAAAAAAAAGTAGGAGATAGATACGAAGCTTGAGATCGAACAAAGGACAAAGGCCATTTCATTGTGCGTATGCATGTCCATATGTGTATGGAAAGTGTTGCGGGGGGAGGAGGAGGCCTTAAATTTAGTCCCACATCGGCTAGTAGCAGAAAGATCCTGTGCCTTAAATGGAGGATGTAAATCCTTTCCTCTCGAGGCGCCTTTTGAAGGGCAAAACCGTGAGGGCAGTGGTCTCCCCCCGTCTGCGCTGGACGC
>JAOXJJ010035415.1:0-21080 GCA_025769935.1 Phoenix roebelenii | reverse complement strand
TATATATGGACATTCTTCTTAAGATGTTGTTATGAACCTGTTAATTCTTGCTTTCCAGACAAACAGTCATCATGGATCTTTGAAATACCTTTTCATTTTCATGCCCTGACTCCCCAACCCAGAGATTACCCATCTCATCCTTCAAGCAGACTGCCGTATGCCCAGCAAATGCACCAGTTACCCATTTCTCTAATGTCTCAAATCCACCCCAACGACCACGGATCTTCGACAATGCCAAAAAATCACCAGAATGAACATCTTCCGCTCTAATGGTTGCACGCCATGGTTGTGAGCGTCTCACAAATGAGGCCCCCATGTGCTTCTTAAGAAAGGCTAAGTTGGCCTTCTGACCCCAGCCAGAGTTTGAAAATAACGGCAAGACATCAAGCAGAGATAAGAATGTCCCAAGCATCCCTGATGGCATGAGAAATACGGATATTCCATGTTGTTTTACCTGTTTGCGCAAATGAAAATTTCAACATTCTGGAATTGAAATTTGCAACAAAATGTAGAAATAAGTACATAACAAATCAAGACGGACATATTCCATTTCTGCTGGCTCTTGCCAAGACTTTATCTCTAGGGTGTGTTCTCGGGCAGTGAAGTAGTAATCCCACATAATCCTGTATGGTGTTGCAAATACGTAAAGATCCATACATGCCCAACTGTGTGCTGCATCAGTCTGCAGGAGAAAACAATGGTGAGAAGAATCTAAACAGATGGACAAATAAAGGTATTCATTTCTCAAACATACGTGACCCTCAAAACAAATGTGGCCAAAGATGCGACATTGATATGGCACCATAAGTCAGTTTCAACAAAAATAATAATATATATTCTCGAAGAGATTAAGGCCCATTTGATGATAGACATGCGTGAGAATATTGAATTATGAAAATATTCAACTTGATCTATTCATGTTCATGGACTAATAATATTGCAGTGGATGACCTACATCGTTCAAACTTACAAAACTATATTTTTTTTAATATGGCCCAAATTAAACCAACCTTTTTTTTTGTGGGGGGGGGGTGCAAACTTCTTTCTTGCCTTCCTTTATATTTGCAATGCATCAAAAGATGTCTCGTATTGGGACATAAAATAGCATTAATTTGTGCAAAAAAAAAAATCATCCACCTGTTAAATTTTTATGGCGTCGCTATGGTGAACAACTGAACAATCGTCCACCTGTTAAATTTTATGACACTAAATACTTGGCACTCTGAGTAAGTCTTGCACTTCCCTAGCACATATGCCATCATGAGCTACTTAACAAATCTGGCAATGAAACATATAGAGTGTTGAAACTTACAAAGTCAAGATTCCCTAAGTACAGGTCAGACCACACTGACTAGCAATACTTTGTGTTATTTGTTAAGCTTCTTCCCACCCTCCTTTGCATAAGGAATATATAACAATCACATCAAATTGTGCTGGGTATTTAGATTTCAATAGCCCACCCCCAAATAGTTGGTACTGAGCTGGGTTGGTCATGGTTACAGTTATGGTATTTAGGGATTCAATGTGCTGAACGCCTGAAACACTATACTTTGCACTCCAGGTAACGCATCATAAATTAATTGACATGATCACTCAAGCTAGCAGAATTAACCACATAGCACATCACACTGGCTGAAAAGATAGCTACCAAACAATCACTAGTTCTTGCTAAACCACATTACAGTGCTTAACAGAAATTCTAAACAATCTACCCGAATTGTCGTTCAGAATAAAAAAAGAAGAAGAAAAATAAGAAGAATTTGCCTTGAGTCGGAGAAGTCCGCCGAGAAGACCAGCCTCATCGCTGGTGTTGGTGAATTCAAACCTAGCCTCGTTCTCGAAGAAGCAGGACCCCTTCCACCCGATGGATCCACCCTCCGGCACGACGGCGCCGACGAATGCCGGCAGGAGATCGACGGCGCTGTGAAGATTGTTCAGGACGGGCCAGGAGATCTGGCGCGGGAGGATGGGGAGTACGTCCTTCACGCGGAAGGGCACCTTGAGAGCGTGGACCTGAGAGGAAGAGGAGAAGGAACCCCATCCAAACCCTAACCCTAGAATCCACAGAAGCCAGAGGAACCGGACGCCCCCAGGACCAGGAGGCGAGAGGAAGACCATGGGGTTCATCGGTCGGTCACGCTCTCTCTCTCTTTCCCCCCCTCTCTCTCTCTCTCTCTTTCTTTCCTTCTTTATTTACGGGATTGGCTTCTGTTTCCAGCGTCTTTTTCGCATTCGACGGCGTGGATCGGTTTTCGAACTGATCTATTTCGCAGGGACGAGGGATGAGTCGGATCCGGATCAAGGAGTGTTCGCTGAACGCCACGAGGTGGGGAACAAATTTAAAAAGTTTCCAACGACTTCAGGACCGGGAAGGCCACGTGGTAATTAAATCGCGAGTCCACGTGCGGCACGTCCTTTCGTGATCAGTCACCTTGAATGCAACGGCCGAAAACAAAAATCCGAAGCAACGGTTGTCCGCACCTCGAGAGTGTGGGGTGCGTAACAGGAAAGGGAACACCACGCAACCAAACTCATCCACGTAAGTCTCGTGGACAATATTTGCAGTCTTTTTTCTTTAAAAAAAAGAAAAAAATAATATTTTATTTTTTTGATCCAAATAATATTTTTTTTGGGGGGATCTTTAAAACTATTTGAAAGAAATAAAAATTATAGTTTATTAACATATTTTTATTACTGACTCTCGAATAAAAAAATAAAAAAATGAAAATTACAATATCAAACCATGCCAACAATATTGGCATCACTATCAACAAAAGACAACAATTTTGTGAACTACAAGCATCTCATAACTCTTGAATTATTCATAAATAGCCAAAATCTCTTCGAAAAACATGAAGCAAAGAAAGGAAAAAAAAAAAAGTCCCATAAAGTCCCCCACATTCTTTGAGAAAAACTTGAGAAACAGTAAACCATTTCTAATCAACTTAATCTAAATGAATCACCGAGCGCATACTCTGGCAATATCTGGTCAAATGGATTGCAGTTCAATTCTACTTAGACTCTTAGGATCATCCCTTAAGAACTTGAAATTTTATTTTATTCATAAAAAATAATAAATTAATTAATTTAATAAAAATTTATCTTATTTCTAAAATTATATAAACTTGATTCTGCAACTCTATTTTGTCAAAGATGTCTCCCATTTTTTTCTTGACAGTAATTGTGATTTTTTTTAAAGCCCTTTCCTTGCTGTCGTGGATTTTCCCCGGATTATACATTCTATAATCCAATGTAACAAACAGATTTTTTACTTTTCTATATAATTTTTGGGTTGGGAGTCATCTAAACAAGTTAAAGCCCAATTCCGTCCGAACGGAGGACAGCCTCAGAAGTCAGTCGTCGGACGGCCACGATCTACAGTATTGCCGGCATCTCAGGTCCCCGCACGGGAATCCAACGGCTCCCCCTTCTCTCCCAGCCACATCCACACAAATTTGAACCCACTCTTAACCGGATAACAGGACAACTATATAAGCGCTTCAAGATAACGGAAGCGTGGAGCCAAGAATCGCACACCTCGAGGCTCGATGGAGGGACTGAAGTTAGTGGACGCCCCGAAAGCCCTTCCTCTCGTCTCCGCCGCTTCCGGCGCCGGACCCCGAGGCCGTCGCCGCCCTCCGGCGACGTCGATTTGCAGTCTCCGTCCCTTTCCTGGTATCCGGGTCTTCCGCTAATCCCTCCTTTCTGTTCTTTATATTCTTTTTTGTTCTTTTCTTGATTCTTTGGCTGCTTTTTTTAATCAATCTACTACGAATATCATTATTTATACGTGGCAATAGCCGACGTAGTTGTTTGTTTGGTTATTGAACGCTGTTAATTTCCGGGGAGGGTTGGGTTGCTTAGGGCACGATTGATTTTATTGACGGCGGTAGCATTATGTGTGTGGTGGTGATGGAAGTTCTGATTTCAGAATTAATCTCCTCATGGTTGGAGAACGACAGTGCTTGGAGACATGGTCGAGGCAGAGGTTTTCGGATTCATGTTTTTTTTTTAAAAAAAAAAATGTAGGGGTTAGCTAGAAATGAAAAAAACGAGAACAAGGGAGGTAATCTACAAATTCTGCTATTCTCGGAGTCATGGAGGTAGGAAGAGAATGAAGTGAAGGAGAGGAAGAGAAGAGGACCCTGTAATTTTTTCAAACGTGGTGCCTACAAATTTCTTATCTAACCATTATTTATTAAAAGGTAACAACTATGAATCTTATAGAAGTCCGTGTCCGTGGAAAAAAAATCTTAACAAAGGAAACGGGGGAAATAAAAAAATGTCTTTGATATCCAGATACATGGGCGTCCATGAAAATGATTTCATAAATGATTGATGGAGGAAAGTAGACCCCAAACTCTCTCTCTCTCTCTCTCAGAGACACACGCATACATATCTCTTTTGTTCTCTCCTTTCAACAGACTCTTATTGTTCATAGAAAATGGTCCTTGCGTTTGGAGATTTAGGATTTCATAGTAGATTCCTGTCAAGTGACCTTGATAATCCTTGCAAGACCTATTTGTTTCTAGAAGTATGATATAAAGAATTTGCACAAGGGACTGATATCATGTTTTGATGGCATTGGCCCGTATTGCATAATTTTGGCTTGTATTGTGGCATACCAGTGCAAGTCTTGTACTAAAGTATGAGTTTATGACCATGTGCAGTGTTGCTTGCCTTTTATACTCAGCTTGCTTTGTGTCATATATTCATCGATTGTGTCTTTCATGCATGTTAATACTCATCAAATTGTTTCTTAGTATCTTTAAGCAATTACATGGTCTAATTAAACTTAAAGCTTGAATTTCTGATTGTCATAGAAGTATTGTCACTTAGAAGTTACATTTGTCAACACATGCTTGAAGTTAATGAAACATCTATATTGTCGCTTATATAGGTAATGTTTACCAACAATTGACACATCTTTATTGTCACTTAGAAGTTACATTTGTTTAGATGGGTAAATATTTATATTTGATTGTTCATAGCATGTCTATCATCATCATGAAACAATTTTAAATTGCCTAGATGTTGACAAAAAAGGTTTATCTGGCACGATACCAAATATAAATCTTTTGGCAGTATAAATGCTGAGCCAAGATCAGGATCAAATTGTGAATTATAGGCAGGATCGATTGGATCAGGTCATAAACTAATTTGCAAATTGTAAGATTCTTTGGAACTTCTTTACAAATACTACAACAAGACAGAAGATAGGAAGCATGAGTCAATTATCAATTTGATGAGCCAATGCCTTTTCTGATGGGTGAGGAGCTTGGTGTGAGGCCTAAAAGTTAAGGTGACAAGTTGAAAGACCTAGGTTATTTTCTGTGCAAATTAAGCTACTCCAAGGCCCCCTTGCTGTGATGGTAAATCACAACCAAAAAAGACTAACTCCCTTGCCATCATTGCTACTACTCCTGCATTCCATCCTTATATCTCCTATGGCATATACTTTTAATGAACTTTTCATTAAAAATTTGATGTGATTCAACTGGTTTGTGGAGTAACTTCTCGATGTGAACACCATTCATGTTTAGCTTAAATCTACACTCTTACCTTTTCTTTCCCTATTAGCTAGTTCTGCTTCTACTTATGCTATGATCATAGAAATGACTATGCATCTTAAATCATCCATGTAAATGTATGATCTTTACCTGCATTGTAGTAAATGAATATGTGCCATATCTCTTTTCATATACTAATTTTGGTTATAGGCTGCTATGGCTCGGGATATGTCAGTGCTGCGGGGAGAACATATTTTTGGGTTCATTCAAGTCATATGTGCAACTCTAAATCTCAAAAGAAAATAATTTTCAGCGTAAGAAGTACGTCAGTTTGCCCTTTTCTTGATTGTTCTGGTTAGAACTTTATCATGTCTTTCAGATATCATAATTCTCAAGTCTACAATTGCCAAACTCTTCAGCTTCAATAGAACCTGTGACTCAAGAAATGGTTGAAGGCATACCTAAAGATTACTCTATGAGTGGGGATGAAATACGACATCGTTTTCTTAACTTTTATGCTTCACGAGGTCACAAGATACTCCCAAGCGCATCACTTGTACCGGATGACCCTACAGTTTTGCTTACAATTGCTGGAATGCTTCAGTTCAAGCCTATTTTTCTTGGCAAGGTGCGCTACATGAAAATTTTCTTTTATCCTGTGGAATGATAAAGTTGGGGGAAAAAAAGAAGAAAATTTAACTTTGTTAGTCAATGGTCAGGCTTGCAAATATTGCTTCTTAATATAATCGGGCTAACCTAAAATCAAAGATTGTGGATACATTAACTCACCCTGATCCCACACATTCAGCAAGGAAGGTTGTAACCCAAAGAAAGATCTTAGCTATGGGTGGGTGACGGTTTGAGCAAGATATGATATTCATCTATGACATTGGAATTTTTTTTTGGATTTCAGAATTTTAGTGGGAAAAAGAAATAATTCATCTGGACATATGCTCACTTCCTGTAAGTTTAATTTTATTATCCATCTCCAATGTGATCTTTGGTTGATTCCAAAATTTGTGTGCTATAATTATTGTTAGATTGGAAAAAAATTACATAACCATGAAGCTTTGTCTCCTCTTGGGGACTGACCATATGAATCCTTGTTCACCAGTGGGTCCTGAGAAATGTGACCTTATATATTATTGAAGCTTTCAAAAATCCTTTCACATAACTTCTGTCCATGCAAGATCATGTCTTCCCCTCATTCCAACCTTCAGATATAGACTAGAATGCCTCTCCGTACCTGGGTCTTCATAGATCTTTCTCATGCATGCCCATACGATGTGAATTGGTTCTCTATCAGTCCTCAATTTGATACCCTTTCCTTACCTCATCCTTCCCATATTAAAAAATCGATGTCAAGGTTTTTATTTATGCATACAAGGTTCGTCATACCGACCGTACCGATGTACCGGTGGGCACCGGTACCGGTACAGTACCGAACTGAACCGGTACCGTACTGGTTCGGTTGGCTTGGGCCAAAAGCCAAAAAAATTTGGAGCCGGTACGGACTGGTCGGCTCGGGCCAGTACCGGTTTGGTACGGGCTGGTACCAGTACCGGCCAGTACGGGTTGCGAATGGTCGGAACCGAAAAATATAGCTGTACTGTACCGGTTCCGTCCGGTACCGGTACATACTGGTCGGAACCGAAAAATATAGCTGTACTGTACCGGTTCCGTCCGGTACCGGTACATACTGGCCCATACCGACCGGTACGACAGACCATGATGCCGAGTTTATCCTGTTTATTTTGGTCTTTTTGTATGCCTACGTTCCCAAAAACACAACATTATGGGTCTTTTTTATGTTCTTATAAGTTGTTAAGGCATAAGTTTGACAAGATCCTTCAAGCATATCTCAACCTCATCCACCCAGCTATGGCTCATTGACATACATTAAGTTTTTCTGTCCGGAGTTTATAACCTAGTTACCACATTTTTTAATGCAAGTATCTTAAGGATGATTGAGCACAAAAATTCCTTTCATTTCTTTCTGGTAGACTGCTCCACATATAGCATTTGAAATTAAACAATGTCTTGATAAAAACATTTCAAAGAAGATTGCAATCACAGTAGAGGCAATTAAATTTTTGACGCATGAGAGTTGGGACATGACCCTCCAAAGGAACCGACTAAGGTGGCCAAAGGAACCAACTCTAAGGGAACCAAGTAGTAGTAGTGAAGATGTAGTTGTAAACTATCTTCACCGTTTCATGAGTAGAAGTAGAACATCAAAATTTTGCTAGGCAGTCTGAACCTTTGTGCACAAAAAATGTAGTTATCAAAATTAACAAAGTAATTTAAAGTTTAAATCTACTTTCAATGACCATGCTTGAGAGCACTATGTGATTGAGAAATACTGGGAAGCAAAATGGGTATCTGTGTTTGCTAACCCATTTTCATTTCTTTCCTATCATCAAGAATGAGTTTCTTTTAGCTGCAACAGGATTTAAAACATTTTTAAAAGGTTAAAGAGACAGTAACGAAAGCCTTTAATCTTTTAAACGGTATCAATCTAGAAATGAAATATATCCACTTTATCAATACTAAGCTTCTTAACTGGTGTACTTTATCAATACTAAGCTTCTTAACCAAATACGAAGTATGTCAATGTTCCACCCATGTGTGCCACTATAGATGCATCTAAGTTACCATATCACTATTATACAAATCCCCTCACTATTATATAAATCCCCTCAGCTAGCATTCCCCCTTTCAACTTTTTATTAGAAGTTCTTTGTTTGTGTTTTTCTTTTTCTTTTTCTTTTTTGTTTGAGAAAAGGAGAAAAGGCCTGCATTTGTTTTTCTTTTTGATTTATCACCATTGGAAAATGGAATTTTCTTTGCTTTTCCTGCATCATGTGATGAATAAATTTTATTTTAATTTTGATTCTTGCACAATATGAGCATTTCTATAAAATTAATTATGATTATCGAGCTAGATGTATAAGGATAATGCTTTAGTTTTTGTATGATTATGTGACATCAAGCACAACACACCTTTAGGATTTTCCGATTGTTTTGAGTTTTTTTGACACATGAATGTCAATACACATTATGTAGGAACCTAGACGTGTACCATGTGCTACAACTGCCCAAAGATGCATACGAACTAATGATGTTGAGAATGTGGGTCAAACTGCTCGACACCATACCTTTTTTGAGATGCTTGGAAACTTCAGCTTCGGCGATTACTTTAAGAAGGAAGCCATTATTTGGGCATGGGAGCTTACGACCAAGGAGTATGCATAAATTTAATTCTCGATGGGCCATGAACTCTATATTGGTAAATTTAAGTAGTTTAATTGAAGGAAAAGCATTTGTCTATACAGCATATTTGCACTTTCTAGAGAACCAACATCGCTTACCATTGTCAACCTTATGGTAGTTTGGAGCTCCGTATAGATAATCAGTCTGTAAAAGCTTCTAAAAGTTATGATTAGTCATCACAATCAACAGAACAGAACTTACTAAGTTGAGCCTTAATGACATGTATGGAGCTAATTACTTTACATGGACCATTACTTGTATAACCTTTATTTGAGTTGTTGATTCCATTTTTTTGAGTTTCTTTAAGTTTTGCAATAACATTTTTGGTTCCTTTATTCAAGTTGCTTTGAGTGTTGGAATGATACTCAGACTTCTTCTTGATACTGGCTATTGAAGTTGTGTTTCCTGTCCGGCGTGTATCACTATTTCTCCTCAGTATTCTTCTGATAGCATGAATTAAAGCATTTGCCTTTGCACTTCAGTTTTCAACAGTATGCAAGACTTACAATAAGTGCTGTCATTTGGTTTCCTTATCTTCTCTTGGAAATGAGGACCATATTTGCTACTAGTGCTACTCATTACTTGTAAAAACTGGATCTCTATTCAAATCTGGCAATTTACACCATCAAGTTCAATTGGGCACTTTTATCATGCTGCTTATTACTTGCAAACAGTCTACCAAGTAACTCATCTGGAATTAATGAGAACTCATACTATTGCATGCTTTTACTGCTTTCTGGTCTAGGTGGGTGATAGATCATAGTTGGGAGGGAATGTCAGAGATATGGGTATATGATTTCTGTTAGACATATTTGTGCATTACTTATCCATATCATATGATTTCTGTTAGTCAAATTAGATTTTAAGCGTGTGCACGGTAGATCATAGTTGAGAGGGAATGTTAGAGATATTGGTATATGATTTCTGTTATAGACACATGCGCGCGCGTGTGTGTGGGATGGAATGTTCGAGCTACTGGTATATGATTTCTGTTATAGACATTTGCATTGATTATCCATATCATACTTAAATATTACATGATTGTGTGTGGGAGGTGGCACCTGAATAAAGACCTACAGTCTAAGACTCTAACGTATTCTTATGAATCCTGTAGAGGCTCTATAGCAATATATATTATCACTTAATTTTGTGCTTGTGTGCTATGCTTATGAATCATGTAGAGGCTCCATAGCAATATATATTATCATTTAGTTTTGTGCTTATGTGCCTGTCAAATATGACAGTATATTGTGGTCTGTCGCAACAATCATGTTTAGAACTGTCACATTTCATGAAACTCTAACCATGTTTACTTGTTTAGGCTAAATAGCTGTGCATTCTTTGTAACATTTGGTTTTGAGTTGACATTATTTTGCCAAATTTGTTATTCAGATGTCATCAGTGACCTTTACTTATTAAAAAAAAAAAACTCAGTTCATGAATTTCTACTGTCATAATGCTTTCTTAGCTGTAATGTGACATTCTCTTTCTTATAGGTTTGGATTACCTCCAGAGAGACTGTGGGTTAGTGTTTTTGAAGATGATGATGAAGCCTTCTCTTTATGGCTTAATGAGGCAAGTTGCATAAATTATCATTACAATGCTGTTATATTGTTTAACATTCACTAGATTTAATAAATCATCAACACAATGCTCTTATCTTGTTTAACATTCACTACATTTTGAAGTTCTACTCATAAGGCAGTTGTACACCATGGAACTAGAACTTACCATGACTACCATATATCTATACTTATAGATTATGTAATGAGCTACTGTTGGCATGCTGCTTAATGCATAGGATTCTAAGAGATATTAACAAAAAATAATCAAGTATTTATGAACATGCAGCGATATTAGAAGCATGTGGCAAACACATCATGAAACTGTCAGTAGTTTGAAAAGTGAATCAATTTTTAGAAGCTCTCTTAATGAAGCAGACAGTTAAACTTATCGAAGATAGAAAAATTGAATGTTATGGATATGTGGCTAGTATGTAGTCAGAGATGTGGTGGCTGATTGCACAATGTTCTCATGCTAGGAGGCAACCAGGGAGGTTCCTGCTGCACAAAACCAAAGAACTAGTTGAGTTCCTAGATTTATGGTTTTATGGAAAATAAAAGATTAAATTTAGATCGAGATTTAGAAAATCAGGAACTATTACAGAATAGAATATGTACGAAAAATGATTCATAGAGTTGTACATAGTGAACAATTAGCTGTTGACTTCTACAAATTGCTAGATTGTTGTGATGAAATTTTTCAGCATTTCCCTTCTCCCATCTTTCTCTAATTTTTCATTTTCTCCTCTTTTCCTTTACCTCTCTTGTTACTGTTGAAGCAGTTGCCTAGGAGAGTCAGGCCTTGGGGGTTAAGTAGAACACCTAGGACTGCTTTTTAGAACGACGCTATGATTGAAACCAAGGTTTTAAATCCCGTGAGACAGGATGTCCTTGTTTCTCCATGGAACGGGATGCCCTGCTGTCCCAGGCCTTCCCGGCAGCAGTTCCAATCATGCATCCGAGTAGATATCCTCCTTCTCTCTCCCCTTGTTCTTCCTTTCTTTCTCTTTCTTTTTTTTCTCTTATTTCGTTCCTTCCTTCTTTGCTTTCTTCTTCTTCTACCTTTCTTTCTTTCCTTTCATTTTCTTTCTTGTATTCTTTCCTTCATTTCTTTTTTTCTTTTTCTTTCTCTTTCCTTTCTTCCTTCTTTCTTTCCTTTCTGTCTTTTCCTTCTCCCTTCCCTCCTTTCTTTTATTCTTCTTCTTCTTCTTCTTCTTTCCTTCCTTTCACTTTTTCCCTTTCTTCATCTTTCCTTTCACCTTTTCCTTTTCTTCATCTTTCCTTTCACCTTTTCCTCTTCTTCATCTTTTCTTTCACCTTTTCCTCTTCTTCATCTTTCCTTTCACCTTTTCCTTTTCTTCATCTTTCCTTTCACCTTTTCCTTTTCCTCATCTTTCCTTTCTTTCTTTCATGTTTCTTCTTCTCTCCCCGCGTTGATGGGTTTCAGAGTCCCGATCTTGTTCCGGTCCTGTTTTCTTACAAGAATGGGTTGGGACGTCCGGAATGCACCCCATCCCGCCGAGAATTAAAACCTTGATTGAAACTTCAAATAATTTTGAGCCACATATAATATCATTCCTGCAATTAACGAAATGTGCAAGTGGTTGACTGTGATGGTCAAAATATTTATCATTGGACTTAGAATGGATAGAAGCACTACCTTGATTAAATGTGTCATTGTAGTAAAGGACTATAAAGAGGGTTGACAACATATTTTGATAGAGAATTTCATTTGTAACTATTATTTATGGCAACAATTTTCATATCTTACCTAGCTTTTTAATCACTCTTCAGGTAGGTGTACCGAAGGAGCGCATTAAGAGGATGGGTGAAGATGACAACTTTTGGACCAGTGGAGTCACCGGTCCATGTGGCCCTTGCTCTGAGATTTATTATGATTTCCATCCTGAGAGGGGATATTCTAATGCCGTATGTTTTATTTTAATTCAATAACCGAGAATTTTTTTTATCTTTTTTCCTAATGTTTGTTTACTTACACAAATGAATTAGCAATTTTATAAACTTGCATGCAGAATTTGGATGATGATAGTAGATTTATAGAGTTTTACAATCTGGTCTTCATGCAATATAACAAAAAGGAGGATGGATCCCTTGAACCCTTAAAACAAAAGAATATAGATACAGGCATGGGCCTCGAGCGTATGGCGCGGATCCTTCAGAAGGTAACGTCATACACCACTATCCTGAAAAATTATGATTTGCTATTTATAGCACTAAAAGCATACTCCTGGTAACTCATCTCCCCAACTTCACTTCTGTTAGAGTGTTTCCTACTCCATTTCTTTCCAATTTTTCCTTCAGCCTGTGGTAACCGATATATACAATTGCACTCTTAGTTTGTAATATTTTTCACTATTTTGTTGTCTCTGTTAAACACTATTTGGAGAAGATTCAACTCAACCTGTGGTTATCTACCATTTTATCACTTTAGAAGAGGAGATTGAAGAAGAGTGAATATGAGTTGTTGCGCAAAGGTGAAGTTGTTCCATCCTCCACTAGTTATGAACCTATTGATATGAGAACCCAGGGTGTTGTCACTAGCTTTATGTCTTAAAGGTTCTCCACATTTGTGAACATGAATTTGAAGAAATTCTCAATACTGTATCTCTTTGATTGACTACCTGATACTCATTAGATATAGTGCACTATAAAATATACCAGTAAGATGATCTGAGATCTTACAGGCTGTTTGGAAGCATTAACCATGAAGATGCTATTAGCAACAAGATCTGCATCTGCCAACTGACTAATATACTGCTTTTTCAATCAAGTCCAAATGCAAAGGTTTTGAAAATTAAATGAATCTCCATATGGTATCATGGAGTAGATGTATCTGCAATAGTACCATTTAATATTGAATTAATTAGGACTTTGGTACAGTTTCATCAATGTGTTCTTACATGCTGCACACCTCATGGTGAGGGGGCAAGGTGATGTCCTAATATCTTTGGTAGCATTATGAACTTCATATCTATAAGAAATTGGATAAATGGAAGGAACATGGACACCTTTTTACTCTTTCTTCTTTTGTCGAATGTTATAAAAGGAAATCATGCTATATAATAAATTAGAATAGAAGTATGCTTCATTTATTATAATTGTCTTATTTCTTGTGAATTTTTATTTCTACACCTTCAACTATCATCTAATTCATCTCCATATGTAGCAGGTTCCAAACAATTATGAGACTGACTTGATCTTTCCGATTATAGAGAAAGCTGCAAATTTGGCAAAGAACTCATATGCTAAAGCAGATAATGTTACAAAGACCAATCTTAAAGTATGATTTCATTCAGGAGTTTTTATTTATTCATTTTATTATCATATGTCAAGCCCTTAATCCATTCCCCTTCATTATCTTATGATTATCCTTCTCATTTTCCTCATTCTGTCCAGATTATTGGAGATCATATGCGCGCTATTGTTTATCTGATATCGGATGGGGTGTTTCCATCAAATATTGGCAGAGGTTATGTAGTTCGAAGACTCATAAGAAGAGTTGTTCGAATTGGTAGGTTGCTAGGTATAAAAGGCAATGGTCAGGGGGATGTTGAAGGAGCTTTTTTACCAGTACTCGCTGGGACAGTGATAGAACTTAGCACCCACATTGACCCAGATGTGAAATCAAGGATGACCCTTATTCTTGATGAGTTAAGGAGAGAAGAACTGCGGTTTGTGCAGACTTTAGAGAGAGGAGAAAAGCTGCTGGATCAATTTCTGTCTAATGCTTTATCAAATGAAGGTGAAAATGGTAATAGGCCTTGTCTGTCTGGGAAAGATGCATTCCTTTTGTACGACACCTATGGTTTTCCAATAGAGATAACAGCTGAAGTTGCTGAAGAACGAGGAGTTAGCATTGATATGGAGGGATTTGATATTGAAATGGAAAATCAAAGACGACAATCTCAAGCTGCTCACAACGTGGTCAAACTTTCAGTTGGAAATGAATTGGAGCTTGCGAAGAGTGTTCCTGACACTGAATTTTTGGGATATGACACCCTTTCTGCTAGTGCCATAGTAAAGGGTCTTTTGGTGAATGGTGATCCAGTTACACATGTTTCTGAAGGCAGGGATGTAGAAATTATGTTGAACAGGACACCATTTTATGCTGAATCAGGTGGTCAAATAGGAGATAATGGTTACTTATACTACATAGGAGATGAAAATAGAAAACAGAAGACAATCGTGGAAATAAAGGATGTCCAAAAAAGTCTTGGAAATATATTCGTTCATAAAGGTACAATAAAGGAGGGGACATTAGAAGTCGGCTTAGAAGTGGATGCAGCAGTTGATGCAAAATTGAGGCAGAGGGCTAAAGTATGAGTTCAAATTCTTAGAATTATCTTTATTTTTAGCATAATTTTTCTGACATGCCACATCGTGTCTTTGAGAGGGGGGGGTGCATATTTCAATATGCTGCTTATGATATAAAATCAGGTTGAAAATTACAAAGGTAGAATGGTCAAAGAATTGTTCTTCTACATGATGCCTTTGTTTCTTAAGTTTATTCTGATGTATGTTCATTTGTTAATACCCATTTAGTAATTGCATCATTGTAGTAGTTACAGATTCCTTCTATCTGTTGATTTGTGCATCTTTCATCTTTGATTATATGTTCTAAACAATTCTGTTTCTTTAGTTTAATTCCTGAATTAACTTTGCAATTTCTTTTGATGTAGTTCCAGTATCCGGCAATTTTCACCGTAGCCCAATAAGATGGAGATGTTTAACTTGACCTAGTACTTCAAATTTGGTTGCCAGGCAGGGGAAAGGAAGATCAATTTCTCCATGCTGCATATATCATCCTTGATAGTTGCAATATGCTGAGCTGGTTTCTTGATCTCCAGTTTTCAAATTTCCATATCAAACCACTAAACTCTTGCCCACGTTCCATCTTTTCAGATGCATTGATCACTAATATCAGATGTCCATTACAGATTTTGCTAGAGTGGAGTTCTTGTCCTAGGAGACTGCAGTAGATTGTGATGCTGGATTTATGATAAGATAAAGGATTTTCTAACTTATACAAACTTGGGCAATAAGTGTGAATTTACTTGAAATGAGTTTAAAATAATTATCTTCCTCAATTGTTTACAACTCTAGAATAACATTTCTCAAGGCCCTGGTAGAAATACCTAGAGCATGGAGCTATTTGTTCCTTGAGGTAACATCTGCCATGATGACTCTGCTTGATGTTTTTGAACTTGTTTAATTATGTTTTTATGTTTAGGTGATGTTGGTGCAAGATTTATTTTGGGTTATGCATGTAAAAAACATATTTTCCTCTCAACAGAAAAGCGATCAAAATAAAACTATATCAAGAATTTATAATTAATTTTAGTGCACTATCTATTTATCTCCTATCAAATTTTCTAAGCTGGTTTGGGCCAACTGTTACATGGTATGGTGCATTTTATGTAGAGTGTCTAGTACCAGTCGGTGGTTGGTGAGGACATGATACATGGTACTTTGTTTCTGTCATAATTTACAAAGATGCTAAAGTTCACAAATCTCCATTATATCAGTTTGCATTTTATATCATTCTAGTTATTTAAATCTAAATGTCTTTTTAAATCTAAACGTCTTATATGGTCCTAGCACTTTCAAAGTGGGTCTTGAATGGTCTATTATAACTTGTCTAGATGAAAGATTGAACAAAATAAAATCCTCACTTTTGATAACATTAACTAAAATTGACTGAATTATCCCATTATCAATCTCCATCTAAACTAGGGTATGAATCAAATGGTATTTACACATTTTTATCCTGGTGTAATTAAGAGATTGGATATGTTATCTAGGTGTTACTTAACAATATTACATTAGTTCATTAACTTATATCTCTTTTCTTATATCAACTTTTCTTATCTTTTAGGTCCACCATACTGCAACACATCTACTTCAAGCTGCCCTTAAAAGTGTCGTTGGCAAGGAAACATCACAAGCCGGTTCCCTGGTAGCCTTTGACCGACTTCGATTTGATTTTAACTTCCATCGTCCACTCTCTGAACATGAAATAATGGACATTGAAGTACTGATAAATCAGTGGATTAGCAATGCAACACAGCTTCAAACAAAAGTTATGCCTCTATCTGATGCAAAGAAAGCAGGTGCAATTGCAATGTTTGGTGAAAAATATGGAGAACAGGTCTGAATTTCTTATCCACTGTTGAATTCTACACTCACTGTTAAAAACAAAGAAGCCAAGATGATGTCATGAAAACTTTACTATGATGAAAAAGGGGCCAGTCAGATTCAATGAAGTTCTTCTATAAATTAGTTTTTTGCTCAAGCCTTGCATGAAATCATTCTGTTATATGTAAATGGCTTTTTGCTCTTGATGATCTGCCTTAACTGATTTGTGTTATGAGCTTGGGGGGGGGGGGGGAAGGGGTTTGTCATCTCTTTTATTTTTTTGGCTCCTGAATTGCAATGTGGTGTTTTGTAGGTGAGAGTTGTAGAGGTCCCTGGTGTATCAATGGAGCTTTGTGGTGGGACACATGTGAGTAATTCTTCAGAGATTTGTGGCTTTAAAATAATTTCAGAACAGGGAATTGCATCTGGAATCAGGCGCATTGAAGCTGTTGCTGGTGAAGCTTTTATTGAATATGTCACTGCTCGAGACAACCATATGAGACATTTGTGCTCCATACTTAAAGTATGTTTTCGCTCAAGGTCTCCATTAGCTCATCTCGTAATTTTTTTTCTTTTTTTTTTTTGTACCATCTGCATAGCTGTGTTCTGCCCGATTTTTCATATGTGCCTCTGACACATGCAGTTCCTTCTAACAGACCTTGTGATATTCCTTCTTTGACTGGACTTTCCAAGTTTAGGGAAATTTTAGAAGGCTGTTCCCCTGTTGGATAAGCATAAGATGCAACCATTGAATTCGATCTCCTACTGATATGATTTTTTAGGTTTAATGATGGGCCAATCTCGTGCCTAATATTGTCTTTCCAAGAATTTGAAGCCAATCTTAAGGAGTTGATGTTAGTTGATGGTTATATTATTCTGCCTAATGTTTCGAGTCTTGCAATCGGACCCTATGCTGATACCTTATCGGTACAGGTCAGTATTCTAAAGTATGCCCCTATACCAATGCATGGTATGCTGTTGGAGTAGCATAGTACCTGTACCATGTGTCAGTATGGGGACACACCAAGCCTCTGTATCTACCAGCCTGTACCAGGTCTGTATGATGCCTCTTGTATCAGCTGGTATAGGTCAGTAAACCTTGCTTCCGCTCAATTTTTCCATGGTTCCTTCCCAACTTAGAGCTGTACCCATAGCAGTCCCCATTTTGATGGGAACGGGCTCTCCTTTGTGATGCTTGGGGTGATCTTCATGATGTTTATTTTCCTTCTCGTTAAATAGTGTGATACTAACATAGAAAGCAACTTTGTGTCGATATGATACCAATATAGAAAGTAACTTCGTCTCAATGAGCAGCATTGGTTGTAAATTAGGGGCATGTTTCAATGTGCAATCACCCTAACCATGAGGTATCCTTTTGTGTGGGAGTTGCTGTGAAAGGAAAAGAGAGGAGGAAGAACCCGTGGAGGATGTTGTTCCTGGAAAGTTGAGATTGTGAGATGCGGGGTTTCATCTAAAATGGTGATTTCTGCTATCCCAATGTGAAATTGAGGGCACTATGGACTCTTACAATCCCCCCAACTTCTTTGTCCTATATTCTTCATATGATCATACTCCTAGCTAAAAATGGTTGGTTGAGATGTGGATATACCATTGACTACAGCTGAGACACTCAAATCAAACCGATGAATTTAATCCTTATGGTTTTGTTTGAAAAGATACAAGTGCTACTGCATCTCTAGTGTTGTTATATGGTCTCGTGGATTTCTGTTAAAGAGTACAAAGACTACTTTCTCTGGTTCATGAGTTACATTTCATCATTTTCTTTTTCAAGGTAAAAGCAGAAGATGTCACTGGCCGAGTGGAAAACATCTTGGAGGAGCTAAGGATGGCTAGGAATGAAGTTTCATCTCTGCGCAATAGAATTGCAGTACTGAAAGCATCAATTATTGCAAATAAAGCGTTTCTAATTGGAAGCTCAAATGTCAGGTACTGCTAACTTCCCATCATCTCTTGCTTTCTATCATCACTAATCTGACAGAGCAAAAATAAATTGTTCTCTAGGTTGGTCGTTGAGAGTATGGATGACTTGGATGCTGATGCTCTGAAAAGTGCTGCTGAATTTCTTGTGGGTTTGTTGAATGATCCTGCAGCTGTGGTTCTAGGGTCATGCCCAGGAGATGGAAAGGTAAGCTTGGTAGCTGCATTTAGTCCTGGAGTTGTTGGAATGGGAATTCAGGCAGGGAAATTTATAGGAGGTATAGCTAAACTTTGTGGTGGAGGAGGTGGTGGCAAGCCTAATTTTGCCCAAGCTGGTGGGAGGAAGCCTGAGAAACTGTTAGATGCCCTGGAGAAAGCTCGAGCTGAACTCATCAAGGCTTTGACTGAAAATGTAAGCTAAACTGCAACGTGAAAAACATTTTGGTTTCAGGCATAGTCCTTCTCAATGAATCAAAATCTAACACAAACAGTTGCCTTCAAAAGATTCGATTGCTTCCTATGAGGTTTTGCAGCAGATGCTTATATAAATTTCCAGTGCTGATTTGCTACCAGATACAGGTTATTGGAATGCCGGTGAATGTAATTCTGTTCATCGGTGAATTGTCCACCTCCACCATTCCTCCGATTTTGTAAATACAAAATCTGTTTTCCTTTTGTTGTGAGTTATGTATGGAACTGTACAACAATGGAAAAAACAATAGATATGTATCGCTATCACTGAGAAACAAGGCTCTCTTTCTATGTTATTTTACATCTGGCTGTTAATGGATGGCTATGTATTCTATAGCCAAGTTACAGAATATCAGATTATTGTGAAACCTTCCTATCAAATTGTTTCTGCATTAAAATTTACAAAAAAAAAAAAAGGAGATATATGTATATGATAATCAACTATCATTTTGATATATCTTAACTTTAAGATTTTCACTTTTGTTGTCTTCAATATCGATAGCTAATTATTTGATGCTATTGTTGTTTTATTTTGAGTAAATTACAAAAATATCTCTCAGATTATGAGTAAATTATATTTATACCCAATAATATAAAAAATCTTTGCTTACCCTCCTAAGGTTTATTTTTATTCAATACTTTAACTCATAATTCAATAGAATGTTAGTCAAACCGTTAATTTGTAATAGAATTTAAATGCCACGTCCAAAAAAAAAGTTAAAATGACTAAAATAATTTTATGAAAATCTTTCTATGATTTGTATTTATTACACGTACATTCAATATTTTGTAAAATCTACAGTTATATCCAGTTAAATTAACAGCATTAGTGAAACTGTTTATTTATTGCAAAAGGTCAAAATCATCCCTATGGAAAAATAAGTCTCCTCCTTTAGTTTTTCAACTCTTCGATCTCTTCAAAGTTTTCCATCTTTAAGAGTCTTCTTCTCTTTGAGGTTGAGTGGCTAAAGTTTCTTTCTCGCTTTGCCACCCCACCATGAGCGTCTCTTTTTAATAAGCAACCGATGACAAGCTTCTTTCTTAATCGGCATCCGACTATAAGCATCTTTAAGCATCTTTTGAGTTCTATTTTTTAATACCATAGACTTGATTCCTTAACATTGTTGCTGTAGATGAAGATTCTCATATCTATATATAGAATTATGATAGCTCTAATAGTATATCATCAAAAGAATTTGAATTAGTACGTGCATGAGAACTCTTCTTTTTGGAGGATGCATCAATTGCGGTTTCCTAGCTTGACTTAGACCATTAATGATCAACAAGCTAGTTCAAGCGACAAAACTCTTGATACTAGTTTCTGCATTAGAAAATTTTAAAGGCATCTATTTTTCTGAAAGATTTATATTGCTTTTTTCTTAGAACATAATTCTTTTCTGATGATTCATTATGATCAAGCTCCAAACCTATGGCGCCTCATGGTTGTTCTCCTCCTCAGGTGGATGTTATATCACCAAAGGCTAGTTTGGTTAATTTCTATTTTTTTTCTGATGTGGCAATGTGGCATTTAGGTTTCATTTAAGTTAACGACTTAGCTAACATTTTGTTAAGTTATGGATTAAAGTATTGCATAAAAATAAATCTTAGAGGGACAAGTGTAGGTTTTTCAAACTATTAGATGTAAGTATAATTTACTCCTAATCTTAAAGTTTTTTTGTAATTTACTCATCACTCAGGGGCAATTTTGACTTTTCACATAATATAAACGAACTCACTGATACCGTTTATTTAACTGAGTTTAAGTATAGGTTTTACAAACTATTGGATGTAAGTATAATAAATGTAAACCTAAAAGAGATTTTGTAATTTACTCTTTTATTTTAGTAAGATGGATTTAAACATCCATTAAGAATGATAACCAAACAAAAATGTAGATTATGAAGATAATTGATTTCGACC
This sequence comes from Phoenix roebelenii, assembly GCA_025769935.1. Taxonomy (NCBI): domain Eukaryota; kingdom Viridiplantae; phylum Streptophyta; class Magnoliopsida; order Arecales; family Arecaceae; genus Phoenix; species Phoenix roebelenii. The sequence goes on along the minus strand of JAOXJJ010035415.1, from coordinate 250 downwards.
TTGGCGTCAATGGCTGTGAATCTTCCAAAAAATGTGGATCTGAATGGGTCAGATCCAGGTCTGATCGAGGCAAGATCTGAATCCAAACTTAATAAGATAATTTAGTTTCAAATTCTTCATATCCCGTTCAAAAAAGGTTAGGATCCATGGTCGAATATTCTTCATAAATTATATAATAATTTTTATAAGTTTCTTTAAGTACTCTATGTATTAATACACCTCTCTTTTGAAATCTTATGTTTTTGATATG
>JAOXJJ010035358.1:0-21091 GCA_025769935.1 Phoenix roebelenii | reverse complement strand
AGATAGAAATTAGCTCTTCTTAATCTATAAAGATACTCTCCGTTGACTCTTTTGTAAGTCAATCTCTAAACAAATTTTGAGTGCCTTCTTTCTAATTAATCGAGATCAATTATGCTAAGCTCCAGCTAGACATGATAGGCAAGCTCACGATGCCGTGGCCACGGCTCTGCTCTTTTCCCTCCCTTGCTGAATCCCAATCCCAGAAAACAGCTCAAGGACGCAAACCGTTGACTGCCCGTCAATTCCCGACCCCACACCCACCACCGCCCCCTGGAGAAAAAACAAAAGAAAAGACCTCGGAATCGCAATGTATTTGAAAGGACAAAATCGCCGCTGGATCCCGTTACCGAGATCTCCACAACGTGGGCCCACCTCTTTCCCAGATCGAGTTCGAATTAAAATTCTGGCCAAAGCCCCTTTTTTAATTCCAGATCTGGATTCAAATAGATAATAGTCCAACCCCCGGCCCTAGAAAGAAGAAGAAAAGTGGCGGAAAAAGTACGTCTTTACTCTACCGAAAGCTTTTGGGCCTCTCTCTTGTGTAAAAGCTCCATTACTTTCCTATCATTAATTTCCAGTGCTTAGCCAAATTTAAGCTCCCGTCGATAAAGATGGAGGGGGGAAACGGAAGAAGGAAGCTCCTTTTGTAAAAGGTCATTAAGGTAATGCCTATAATGACATGCTTACATTACTGGATTTGGGATAAACTTGGTGGTAAGAAAGGTATAAAAGGATGAGATTCCTCACTTCTTTGCCACACCCATCCCGTTCCTTATTTTAAAGGAGGGTTCCTCGGTGATAGCTGTTTTGGTTTCCATTGCTGCAGACTTTTTCTTTGCCTCAGCGGAAATGGGTAGATGGGCATTTTGTGTTCTGATCCGGCTGTGGATTTTGTTTCCATTGGCAAACTCATCAGGTGGGAGACATGCATACTATTTTGCTTTACAATAGATTTCATAAGTTTTTTTTTTTTCTTTTTTTTTAAATTTTATTTTTGGAATTGTGGTCTGCTTGGTGATTGTTTCAGTGGATGGGCTCGATAAGGTGAGGGGGGTGAACTTAGGGGGCTGGCTGGTGGTGGAGGGGTGGATCAAGCCCTCCCTGTTCGACGGAATTCCCAACGGAGACATGCTTGTAGGTTATCCATTGCCATTGGTTTCAGCAATTGAGTTCCTTTTGGTTAATCATTGGCTTACTTGTTCTCTCTTTTTTTTTTGGGGGGGGGGGGGGGGGGGGAATTTGGGTATAGGATGGGACCCAGGTGCAATTCAAGTCGGTGACGCTGCAGAAGTATGTGAGCGTGGACGGTGGAGGCGGCATGAATGTGACGGTGGACAGAGATGTTGCGTCTTCTTGGGAGACCTTCAGGGTTTGAGCTCTGTTCTTGAAAGTTCTTGAATTGTTTCATCAATGTTGTCTTGGAACTGAGATTATTGATGGATGGAAGACTAGTCCTGATTAAACCCTAAAATCATTTTTTGATTGCTGATATGGATTTTATTTGGGATTTTTCGCTTGCTTTTGTTAATTTGCATCCTTTTTTCCAGTTCTTTTTATGTGTTTCGATGAATGAGGATTTGTGGTTTAGACATTGTGACTGATATGTAGAGTTATTTACGGTTAAGAGTGACAGGATGCAGTAGATTCTACTTTGTGAATGCATTTTCCTAGATGGATTGCTGAACTTGTGTTTATGCAGAATAACTTGGGTTCTGCTAACGGTGGTTGCAATTTCAATCACTAATATTACTTACTGTTATTGAAATTTATCAGCATATCTGATTATTAATCCATTATAAAGGTGTTCTTTCAGTAATGCTCCTTGCGTAATCCATGCCTGAGGAATGCTGAGGATTTTGTGGATGGTAATAATGGTTTGGAAAGTACATTGAACAACATTGTCATGGCACTACTATTATAAATCATTAAGGTCTGATAAATCTTGAATACTGTAGGCCCCCAAATATCTTCGGCAATAAGATTTCAGTGAGTTGAAATTGAATCAAGGCAGTTTTGTTTAGATGAGTTGCTTGCATTTGTGGCTTTTAAAGTTTTTAAATTGACTTTTGGACCTGCACAGATCATCACCATGAAATTGTGTCATTGGAACACAATGTTTCCTTCTGATCAATGCATTCTTACATTTCTTCTCATTGAGTTTTTCCGTTCTTTTTTGTTCAAATGGTGGAGGGGGCCTTGGTTACAAAATCTGTTTAGGCTGTTACGAACATAACAGTTGAGCCATAAATACTTTTCTTGGTCTTGGTTAGAAAATTTGTCTAAGCCATTTCCAAAAATGATGATTAAGCCATAACCACTCTTCTTAAAGACTCTTGTTATATTATTATACTACATAGCTAGAGAGACCAATTGGATGAGTTCTAGTTTGAAGTTTTGAGATGAACTCACCCTTTTAGTCAGTCCTTTCTAATTCTTTAATTTATTGTAGGTATCATGTGTCATGCTTCTGCCCACAAGGATTTGACACAGTTGACATGCTATGATATTTTGCAAGAACTTTTCATGCATCACTATAAGGAGGTACTGTAGAAAGATGCAAGGCAGGCACAATAGCAGATAACAGAGAAATTACTTTGTTGACATATAGACCAGATTTTTTCCTCAAAGAAAGAAAAGGCATCTAAATTACCTATAATTGCCTTGTAGTGGGAACTAACCTTGTTCAGTGCTTTGAAACTAGAATCTGACTTTTTCATTCTGGGCCAGCAATCTTGTTATCCTATCTAACAATTTTTGTTTGTCCATGAACTTGTGCTCAGTCTAGTCATGTCAAAAGAAGTCAACTATGCAAACTATTGCAAAACAAGCCTTTAGATGTCTAAGAAATAATCCCTTTTTTTCATCTTAATTTCATTGAACCTTTTGCAAATATCCGTGGCAAATCTTTAATAAACCTTGCTAAATAACTTACTATATGTCAAAAGAAAATGCATTCATTATTCATCTTGACTCGAAGCTTTTCGTGAATGTTTTGAGGAAAGTTTATATAGGCAGTCATGTATTGTTCTTAGAAGGTATCATCCTATGCAAAAATAGGATGGGATGTTAGATTTTAAGGACTTTGCTATAATATATGTTTATTATATTTTAACCAAATGGGAGAGTGGATGTCAACAAGTGGGAGAGAAATATGGGAAACTAACGCACAACTAATGAGCAACCAATTACTTTTTATTTGTTATAAACTTGTTTTTATCCACCTTCTCATGTCTCTCCTTCCTCACCCTTTTCGAGCTATTCTTTGTCAGTGCAAAAGCCTCCCCTCCACTATGATCTCCAGGGGTTTTATCCAAGGGTCTAATCCACTTTCTTGGCTGAACTAGATAAAACAGCTCTAAACTGCACGATACCAACCAATACCAAGTGCTACAACCACCGCTTGCCCTTTGAGCATTGGTATTACTCCATATCCATTGAAAAGGGTTGCAAACCCTTTGTTTCTTTCTTTGTTACAAAAATAGGAAGAGAGAGGAAGGATGAGGGTAGAACTGAATGGACGAGCTCTATTTCCTCGAGATCTGGCTGTGAACCAATATATTTGAAGCTCTAAGACTCATCTACTAAGTTATTCTACCACTCATCTCCCCTCTATTTTTGCCAAAAAAGGCCAAAAATAAAAAATAATGGGAGAGTATGCCATAGATTTTTTCTTTTGGCATGATTTCATGCAATAATGGACATCTACCATAGATCTATATTTTGGCATAATTAAATCATCAGTAGTTTTATTTTTTGTGAGATATATTTTCATGTTGAAAATAATTGAAAAATAAAAATCAAAATACTTTTGATAAACAAATAGTAGCATGTTAGTGCTAAAGATGTGCATGTGCTAAAAATAATTTTTGGCAATAAGTGCAAACTATTTTTTTAATTATCATTTTCTTTTTTTTTAAATGCTGTCATGTTGAATCTCAACTAACCAACCCCATGGTCTACTTTTTTAAAGTAAAATGTTCTGGGGCCTAGAACGCTATAAAAACTATTAAAACTGGAGAAAACAACACTAAAAAGCTATGAAACAATAAAAATAAATAAAACAAGAAAGAAAAATATTTTTAGTGTACCGGTTTTGACTATTATATTGCAGCCTACAGGATAGGTATGGGTATCAAAACCACTAATTAAAATAAAGAAGACCAATAATATGAAGATGTGTCTAATATAATTGGAATGGGTCCGCGAAGTAGATAAGTATTTCTAAAGCATATTATGGTCACCATATGTCTTTCAGACCATAAGGGAAATCCTAAGACATTAATAAGGCTTTTATATGGATTTAAAATTTTGACAATAAGAAATGATCTGAATGCAAAAATAGATATATTTTGGTCAATGGTGGATGTGTCCTAACACTAGGAAGGTTAGGGTTAGAAGTGTATACACTAGAATAAGTTTAGAAATAGGGTTAGAAATAGGAGAATGGGGGATAAAGTGGTGAAAGATGGGGATATTGTTGACATTTGTATTAAGTTAGTGAGGCAGCATGACTTGGAATTTTATCGAAGGTTCATGGGAAGAGGAGAGAGAGGGCTATGAAACAACTTGGATAGAAGTGAGGATTTTTTGGAATTTGTTGCATTAATGATGGATATAATCATGCAACCTTTAATAGAAATGATTTGCTAGGAAGGATTCGTCAAGCAAATTTCGATTATTCAGGCTAGCACTAATTGGTTATGGTTGGTAGAACTGTCTTGTTTTATGCTAAAAGAGCACTGATTCCAAATTGATCTTAGAGCTTGTTGTTGAAATTAAATTTTTCTCAAGCTTGCAGAATTTCACAAGTATTTATGCTCTTTATGGTTCTAAAATTCTCTTCTAAGTGGAGATCTTTTTGCCTCCTGATTTGAGAGATTAAATCAACTGTTACTTTTTATACTAGTTATGGCGAGTTTCCGACAGAGAATTTCAGTTCCGATGCTTTGGAGGTCAATTTTTGACAAGTAGTGAGGGGGATCCGATATCAGCAACAGTAACTTCACCAGCGTTGAATGAAACATTTTATATTGAAAGAAATGATACTAGGGTTCACATCAAACTTTTGGGTGGAAACTATGTGCAGGTATTGCTTATCGTACTCAGCTTAGGGATTTTGAAATTGCACTTGCATCTATTTTAGTCATTTATTCCTCATTCAGAATATCAAATGCATTGTATTTCAGTTGCTTTACTTATTCCATACACCAGTACAACATAATAATAGGTTAACTAATTTGAATCTCATGCAGGCAACAATGAATAATCAGCTCACTGCAAATTATCAAGGGGTGCCTGGGTGGGATGATAATGCAGCAACATTTGAAATGACAATTGCTGCCAATAATTTGCATGGAGATTACCAGCTTGCTAATGGGTATGGACATGATAAAGCCAAGGAGGTCCTGATGGTAAGTCTGACATATACTTTGTTCTTACTGCAATAAGAAATCCTGATACATCATAGACCTCTGGAAAAGAGAGTTTTCTAATTGTTAAAGGATAACTTCATAAAGCCATCTAAAATTTAATCATCAAAATCAGTGATATTTCATTGGCTTTCCACTAAATACTGCTGTCTAATTTTTTCTACTACAACGAACAGAAACATCAAAGAAGCTTTATCACAGCAGGAGATTTTGCTTTCCTGTCCCGGAATGGTATAAATACTGTGAGAATTCCTGTTGGATGGTGGATAGCACAAGATCCATATCCACCAGCTCCTTTTATTGGAGGATCCTTGGTAGCTCTGGACAGAGCATTTTCCTGGGCACAGTAGGTCTAGTTCCTGACTTTTCTTTGCAGCAAATAAGAGAAGCATGTATATTAAAAGCTTATCAGTCACTGTTATTTTTATCAGGTTTTCATGAATGTTGCACTATTGTTACTTTGAGTTCAGGGTCTATAATTTGAAGTGTATCATTGATCTCCATGCTGCGCCTGGCTCCCAAAATGGAATGGAACATAGTGCTAGTAGAGATGGTTCAGTAGGCTGGCCATCACCAGATTACATCTCACAAACTCTGGATGTTATTGACTTTTTGTCTGCAAGGTACAATGCTTGTTTCATGATTCATTATTAACATCTTTGACAGACATCCGCAAGAACTCCAGATGTTTGAGTTCCTTATCATATTAATATGAATACAATTCAACCATTCACCAAAACAAACTAATTTTAGACAATCAAATACAACAACATAATACAATTGATAAATCTGCACAAAAAAGATTGAATTGTGAGTAACACTAGGTACAATTTGATGGTGATATGATATAGGAAAAGAACATGTTTTATAATTCTTATTTTATGTTTATTTTTTTTTAGAATTTTAGAGGGTCCTGAAAGCCTTTACATGTTTAAGAAAGTGATCAATTTTTCGTTAGGTTGATTAGGTCCTTTCTTGAGTTAAATTATATGTAAAGAGTGTCAGGTTCATTGCAAATAAATAAGTAGTCTTTTCAGAATTATAAAATGTTCTTTTAGGATTATCTTTGATATAGAAGTTTAAAGCTTTCAGTAATGTAAGAGTTATTTCTACTAGTGGTAAAAAGATAAAGCATATGATAAAAATTATTATTAAATACCATGTGTTTACCTGAGGGCAAATTATTATTTGCCTGCTAAAGACTTAGATCTTCACCAAAATTTCACATTCCCCAGTTGGGCTTACAGGAGATTGCTTTTCTCCATTTGTAGGTATGCAAACCATCCTGCTCTTTTAGGGATTGAGCTTTTGAATGAGCCTTCTGCCGCTTCGGTTCCCTTGGATGTTTTAGTTAGTTATTACATGAGAGGCTACCAAATTGTTCGGAACTATTCATCCGAAGCATATGTGATAATCTGCCAGAGAATAGGAAATGCAGACCCAATGGAGCTTTATCAGGCGAACATTGGTGATTCAAACATTGTTGTGGATTTACACTATTACAATCTATTTGACCCATATTTTGATAACATGAATGCCATGGAAAATATTCAGTTCATATATGAGAGCAGAGTGCCACAGTTGCAGTCTCTGGACAGTGCAAATGGACCTCTTGTCTACATTGGTAGGATTCTGAAGTTAACGTTTGGTTTTACCTTTCAAGACTGATCTTACTGTACTGTTCCCTAAAGAATGCTATCATACTAGATATGAAATATCTGATATGCAGGAAGAGGTTTACTATTTCACTGTTAAAAATGTTTTGGATATATGTGTCATCCTTTATTAATTATATGAGAAATTTTTACAATAAATTATGTTACTGCTATTCTTTCCCGAAGATTCAAACCAAGAAAAACCTGATATTTTCATGTAAGATAAGACTTTATTCACTTGTTTTATGTAACTACATTGTAAGTTCCTATGGCTAAAGATTACCAGGATATCCAAGATACTTGGCACACTTTTCTTATAACATTGTTCTCTACTGAATTTTTGGTAGTTCCAAATTTTTTCTGATTTCTGTCGACTGATGTTATAGTATACGTTACCTGTATATCATTCAGGAGAGTGGGTGAATGAATGGAGTGTGACAAATGCCTCTCAGATACAATACCAAATGTATGGAAGTGCTCAGTTACAGGCTTATGATGCTGCCTCTTTTGGTTGGTCCTATTGGACACTGAAGAATGATAGGATTCATTGGGATTTTGAGTGGAATATCAAGAACAAATATCTACTGCTTGGTAAGTCTTCAACTCCTTTTTGTCTTAACAATGACAAACATTTTGTTTTATCTCAAGTTTGTAGCTCTCGTATCATCTACACTTGCAACTATTTTATTGTCTTATAAGAATGAGACCGATCCATGTTGAACAAAATATACGATCAATTTTGATGGCAACAATTCTTTGACAACAATCTCCACTTTGTTTCACTGGTTTTCGTCATACCAAAAAAGGCGAAGTTTAAGGTTTACTTGTGTAAGTCTCATCTGAAGTTAGCATCTGTTGACAAAAGTCATTAAATTCTACTTTCTAGTAAATTATGCTTCACGTCTTGAAATGGCATGACCTAATTGCAGCTTCCATATGCCTTGTTCTATTCATGTAAATTTGCAATTAGTTCATTTTCTGTACTTTTTTTTCTGAAGAAAAGGGAAGGTGCTAAGCTCCACCCAGTCACCCGGGTAGCGGGGCATTTGAACCGAGGTCATTAGGTACCACCCTCCAATGAGCTTACCAACTTAACAAGCTGACACCATAACATGTTATTTTCCTAATATGCTTGATAGTTATTAGTTTATGGCTGCAGACAGGAATTATCTTGTGAAAATACAATGATTATGATATAACATTTGTACTTGGTATTACATTGACTTCATCTTATTTAACAGTATCTTCTATTTCTTGAACCCTTAAGTGGTAACTGTATTATTAAATTAAAATGACTGATATATCTTCAGGAAAAAAAGAACTCAGTGTTAGTATCTTCTGATATTTCTAGGAGTCTCAATTAATGATGTGAAAAAAATTCTAATATCTGGTTTCATATTTTAAAATTCTGTTGCAGGTAGTTCACCGATGAAAACCCCAAATAATTTTGTCTGGCTCACAGTGGCATGTGGGGTACTTTTATGTGCACTATCTGGTATGACATAGTAACTCTGCAAGCATCTGAGGGGCACTACCAAAGAAAATCTTTTTTAAAACCCCCATTTTTTGTTGGGTTGTTTGTCCCTCATTTATCAGTGAACATCAATAAGTTTCAGTTGTATTAACTGGAATGTCCAAAGAAGTGTTAAAGATCCTGTACAACAATGTCGACTCAAATTCAATATTCTTTTTCCCAACAGAATGGAATAAAATGCAATTATGGTAGCTTGGTTCTCAATTGTGAATTTGTTGTCTAAAGCCACTGTCTGTTTGTCAGAATATAAGCCCTCTTGACAACCTGTCCAAGTGTAAAATACCCAAGGAAAAGAATAACTAAAAAACCAAAATATGACAATGGAAGATAAGTCAATCCCATAACTTTTCCAACTGGTGTAAATGGGATTATGATCCCAACAGCAGTGACTGTGATGGTTGAGAAAATAACAGGCCATGATGCCATATCCTGTATAAATGGAATTTTTTCAGTTCTGACCATGTGGATGATAAGAGCCTGCATAAGGAGACCCTCAACAAACCAAGCAGTGTGGAAAAACTCGGAGGCTGAAACTCTATAGGCTCCATAATAAAACCAAAGAAACAGAAAGGTGGCAACATCAAATACTGAGCAAACTGGACCATTCCATAGCATAAATATTGGTAACTCTTTGGAAGACCAACGCTGTGGGGACTTTGCATACCCTTCTTCCATTTTATCCCATGGTATTGCAATCTGGCTTATGTTGTACAGAAAGTTCTGTGTAAGAAGCTGCCTGGGAGTGAGTGGTTCAAACCGTAGGAATAGTGTTGCTATGAGGAGTGAGATAACACTGCTGATGTTTGCTACCAAAGACATTTTTATGTACTTCGTAGTGTTTCCATATGTGAGCCTGCCACGTTCAACACCAGACACAAGGACATTTAAATCCTTTTCAAGTAGAATAATGTCAGCAAGGTTCTTAGCTACACTTGCTGCAGAGTCAACCGAGATCCCAACATCAGCAGCATCCAATGCAAGGGAGTCATTAATTCCATCACCCAAAAACCCAACAACATGGTTTCCAACCTTTTGCAATGACTGGACCACTCGAAGCTTCTGAATTGGAGTAAGGCGGGCCAGCACTGTGACTCTTTTGATGGTCTCATGAAACTCATCATAATCAAGGACCTCAAGATCTGGGCCTGTTATTACATGAGTCGTCCTGATTCCAACCTCTTTGCAGACCTTTATGGCCAGGGAAAGTGAGTCACCTGTTAATACCTTTGCCTTTACTCCCCTTTCTGCTAATTGCCACAGGGCCTGCTTAGCCGAGTCCTTTGGTGGGTCAAAGAAGGAGATGAGACCAAGGAAAACCATGTTTGATTCAATTGCTGTGTAGTTGGACATACTGATGTTTTTCTGTAATAGAAAATAGAGAGAGACTAAATTAACAAAGCATACACCATCATTATATATAATCAACATTTTCTGTACTTGATAGGCTATCCTAACTTCAGAATTTTAGTATTGCATACTAGAAGGTAAAGCTGCAGTGTTTGCTTAGCATTTGAAAAAATCCTCTTTTGTTTCCAAACCTTCTCATGAAGCATTGAACGAGCATTATTTTATGCTGATAATTTGGTGCATACTTATGTAGAGCTCTGAGATTTGTTAAAACCATCACACACCTAAGAACATGCTTTATGCTAAACAAACTTATTACATGTTAAGTGGAGTCACTAACAAAGACAATATAAAACCAATAAATGGACAAGAAGGTTCAGGTACTTGATCAGCGCTTGCCAAATTAATCTGAATTGGGCGTTTTGGTCCGTACTGAACCGAACTGACACCAAATTAGGATAGTTCAATTTATCAGGTTGGTTCAATTATAAAACCCCTCCCCTCCCCCTAATTTGATGGTTCAATTGTTTGCTTGCTCTCTCAATGGTTCGAGACTCTCTACCAGATGCTTGCTCGCTTGTTCTCCTCCCACCTCTTAGATGCCGCAATGCCGTCAACCACCCTCAAAGGTAAGCCTCCCCCCTCTCCCTCTAACTAAGGTTTTGTACTTATTTTTATCATTCCGTTTTTTTCTCTCCACATATTCTCTTTGAACTCTTTCTTCCTTCTCCTCTCTCGGAGCCTAGCCCATGGTGCTTCCAAACGATCCGCCACCGGAGTAGGTCCAAATACTCTGGTATGGTATGTCCGGTATGGTACGGTACTGAATAGTACGGCAAACCTTAGAACGAAGTAAATTGCTACCCTTAAAAAGGTAAGACAAAAAAAGAAAGAAGAAAATAATCTGACTATATCAAAAATATATTGGAGTGTATTGTATTGTATGGAATCTTTATATTATGTAGCCTTTCAAAGTTTATCAAAAGTCAAAATCATAAAAAACAAAAATTAACAATAAATTTTGACAATCTGCGAAGGACAATGGGCTGGGCTGGATTGAGTTGACCTTGAGTCAAGAAAGCTCTCAACCTGAACACAACCTATGTGTACTTCGATTAAACATGGAACACATAAACCAAAACATGTTTAGTTTAAATAGAATAGATACGAACATGCAAACTTAAATAAATAGAGAAAAAAAGTAAAGAATATAACAAAAGAAAGGGAAAGGTGTACCATAGAATTTAGAGGGAAAAATGTGAATGGAAATTTTTGAAGTAAATGTTTGGGCAAGTATTTAAGTACCCAATGTCTACCATTTATATTGATCGTATCATACCAGGTAACATAAAGGCATAGGTATGCCCCTTGTTACAAATCTGAACTAAATACATGGTACATCACCTTTTTCTTTTTTTTATGTGTGTTTGTGTGGGTCAGCATGGAGTGGTGCGCCATGTGTTAATATAGTACCATTATTGGTCCATACTATATGATAAGATATAGGTCGGTGCATGGGTGCTGGTACTTCAAGCCTTGGTTTTGAGAGTGGCTCTAGGGTTTTGGAGAGGGAAAGAGAAGGCAAAAGACAGACGGGAGGGAGACATTAGAGAAGAGGGAAGGGGACCGAGGGTTGATAGAGGAAAAGAGAGAAGAAAGGTGAGTGATGGGAGCATGGTCTGTTGTGTCAGTACCAGGCATCGGACTGGTTGCTCGATGGCATGAGTCGGTATGGGCTCGTGCTGTGGCATACCAGGCCTATATCGACATAATAGAGGAGGCGGGAGAGAGGGCGAATGGGAGAGGGAAAAAGAGAGGGAGAAGGGGGAGAGAGGGAGGAAAAGAAGAGGGTAGCGGAGGACCGAGAAGGCCGGCAACCTGGGAAGGAGGCGGATGAAGGCTTTGCGGTAGGGTTCCCTATTTCGAATGAAACAAGGGACTCGGCCATAGAGCCCGAAGGAGCGTCCTCTGCGCGGCTCGACGGCCCTCCGCTGGCCGGCCTCCACCTCCCTCTCTTCCTCTCCCTCTCTCCCCCGCTCGCTCTCCTTTTTCCTCTCTTTCTTTCTCTTTCTTCTCCTTTGGCAACGGGTTTAGTTCCCGTTGCCGGAACTGTCCTGGTCCACCGCCGAGAGGCTCGGTATGGCCGGAACTATTCGGTTCGAGACGGTTCTGCTGACCTTGGATAGGAAGGATCATCAGCAAAGGGACATCTCCTTTTCTAATCAACATCTTCACACCTCTAGAAGAAGGCAAAGACAAACCATAATGTTTTACTAGTTTGAGCTTTGATGTTAGTTTCTACATGTGTTCTTATATTATCTTGTGATAGTGACTCTAATGATTTTTGTATAGGAATGATGCCTTAAACTCTCTCTTGTTACTATATGTTAATCAGTAGATTCTGCAATCTTTATTATCTCCAGAACCCACCTCTGCCACCTAATTTAATTTTGGTTTGAATGAGCTTAATCATTCTTGTCCTAGAAGTCAATGTTCAAGAGAAAAAAGTGTTTAGAAAGGACTCTAGGATAAGAATGATTAAGCTCATCCATACCAACATTAAGTTTAGGAGGAGGTGGGTTTAATAAAAATGCCATACCATGTGATGGCATATTGTTCAAGTAAAGTATATACATATATTGGAAAAAAGTTATAGTTCATAATTCACTATATCAAATAGTATAGCAGGAAATGCTTGTAAGAACACTATATGTAGACATTCCAATCATGCTTCAATCACCTGTAACTACTTTGTGTCTGCTTCATATTTAGGAAACTGCTAAACTGGCTAGTATGCCTACTTCAAAGTTTGAGTGGACAAAAGTAGTGATTAGCTGTAGCGTGGAAACCAACTTGTGGAAAGAAAAATACTAAAGCCTCTCAATTGCAGACCATCTAGTTAAAACAGTCATGATTAAGCATGAAATTGTCAACATTATTGTGGTGTGGGTTGTTGACTTCTTTCAGTAATCTTTGTATCTATGTTTAACATAAACAAGTGCTAAAGATTGACATTGAAAAGTGAGCTTTTGCATTAAAATCTGTAATTAAGATATAAAGAAGTGGGAACGTACTGTTTTCATCTTTCTTATTGCTACTCCCAGGACCCGAAGTCCATCATTACTCAGTTCTTCACTTATTTGAAGGACTCTTGACCGATCTTCTGGAGTCAGGGCTGCAGTTACACCACTATTGATTTGCTCGATTGAAGTACAGATGTTTAATACTTCTTCAAGCGCTCCTTTTGTTATCACACAACTAGCAGTCTCAATACCAGGACAAGTATCATCAAGGATGGTGTTTAGATCTGTTTCAACAATGACAGACATTCTTCTTCTAATAAAATCAAAAGGGACCTCATCTATTTTTCTCCATTTGGATGACTGGAATCTATATCCGTTGGTATAAACATATGCCAGAATTGCATCATCAATAGGTCCTTTGAGCTCAGTCTTGAAGTAAGAATTCAGAAATGCAAACTTCAGAACCCTTTCGCTGGGAAATCCCCAGCTATCTAAATGATGAATCACTATGACACGATCCATCGTCAGAGTTCCAGTCTTGTCAATGCATAAGATATCCCTACAAGTACAGGAATGTTTTTAACAGTAATTTTTTTCATAGATGGGGAACAAATAGTGAGCAATTGATCATATATAACATGCCAATTTTTGAAATACATACCTTTGATTAAATATAATTTCAACATTCATTCTAGAATTGGCTTTCTTCAGTTTAGTCTCAATTTTGTACATGATCTCTTGACCGGTAATATATAAAATGGAATCTCCAGTTGTACGTAAATGTCTTTAAAACGGATGCACGGTTTACCTCGCCAGTTCCTGCAAACCATAGGAACTGGTGAGGCCCTTCGATGGGCAACCAATGGCTCCTATGCATTGCACCTGCCTTGATTCACATGCTGACATGGAGCACAAGTGACTGGTGCAATGCATGGGGGACGTTAGATGGGATCCAATGGCTTTTCTGGTTCCCGCAGACTGCAAGAACTGGTAAAGCAAATTGCCCTTTAAAAAGGCAATATGTTGATATATGTGTTACAAAGTAGAAGGCAATAGACACATCAGTAATTGCAACAGTTAAATTTTATTTCATTCATTTTAGAATTTGACCAATGTACTATTTGTGATATGCATTTTTGGTTGTCCCTGAGTTCAAGCTAGCATAGTTATCCATCTATAAATTAATCATTTTTATAGCTATCCTGCCTGTTTTGGTGTGTGTATGTTTGTATGTGTGTGAATGCATTCAATTTTATGATTGAAGAAATTTTCTACCATAGGCCACAGAATGGTCCTATGTGAAAATCACTGTTGAACGCAGAAGTGCTTATTGTGGTTGTGGTTTTCTATAGAAATGCAAGTGTGACAAACTTTTAGGCCAGTGCACTTCCCATCAATATCTTAGGAGTTACACTTGAGGAGTAACATTGCTTTCGGTTTGCCTATTCCCTCCCTCTCCCTCTCTCTCTCTTGTGCTGTATTTCTATAGCACTTTTATTTTTCTGAGTTAATCTATAAAGCTAATGAACTGCTGGTCCATGTAAATAGACACTCTCTGATGCTTTTATCTTTTTGCATCTGAGTTTTAGTCATCTAAGACTTTGCAATCATTTAGTCCTTTAATTACTTTATAGAACTTAGATCTTAATCTTTTTTTTTTGAAATATAGATTTTAATTTCTTTAGACTACTTTTGTTCGGATTGGTGGTTTGGAAAAATTCTCTCACAATAATTTTCATACTTCAAGTACCTTTTTGATTTAATAAAATAGCATCATAAAAATAGTTAACATTTACATTGCCTTATAATTTTGTTTATATATGGTTGAATTCTTAATTGAAAAAATCTATCATTGGAGACTTATGTACAGAAAGTTGGGCAGGATCTGCTGTTGACAAAACTTGCTTGCACTATAACATTTTATTGATACGGTTCTGGAAACTTGTACCAATCAAATATTCCAGAAACAACAAAAATAACAAATGGTATGCTATGTTTTTCTTTTGATGATCTATCTAACGTTTGTCCAACTGGATATTCTATTGCAAAACAAGTGCATCTAATTGAAAGGTAATTAAAAAAGAACAAAGAAATTTCTATGTATCACACCTAGCTCCATTGTGGTTCCATTACAACAGAAAGCATAAATATATACCACAGGTGCATATATACAGTACATACATAAATAATCACATTTATTATTACACTCTCATAATTAGTCACATAAATTAAAGCATTTTGTGAACTTACATAGCTCCCATGTTTTGTATGGAGGATAAGCTCTTAACTATGCATCTGCCTCTTGCCATTGCAATGGCTCCTTTCGCAAGATTTGTATTTACAATGAGAGGAAGCATCTGTGGAGTCAGAGCCACTGCGACGGAGATCCCAAATATAATACTCTCACTTAAGTTATGAGTTGCATGGTAATCAGAGAGGACTATAACAGGGACTACCACTACCATAATGCAAATAAGTGCATAAGATGCACATAGAACTCCCTTTTCAAAGGCATCTGGTGGTTTCTCCTTTCCTAATGTGGAAAATATGGTGCTCATGTAAGTATTAGAACCTGTTGATATAACTAACCCGGTGCCACTTCCAGATACCACACTTGTTCCCTGGAATTAAATGACCCTTGTCAACTTTTATTCTAATATATGTTAAATATGCTTGAAACTTTAATTGGATACCCATGCAATATCTAATGATCAATTGCTTCTAAATCTTTACCATGAAGCATATATTCTTAAGCTCTAGAAGAGGAGTCCTGCGATCTTCCCTTATATTTGCTATTTTCTCCATGGTTCCTGACTCGCCTGTTAATGATGACTGACTGTTTCAAGCAGCAGCATGGTGATGATGTGTTCTATAAGTCATTGTAAAGGAAAGAAGCTATGATATGATGGAATTTAGTTAAGAAATTTTTGACATGGTATAAACAGCCCTGATTCTGTTACCTTACAACCAATTCTTTTGCTGTTAGTAGCCTCACATCACCAGGAAAGAGATCTCCAGGACTGAAATAGACAATATCACCAGGCACTATGTCTCTCTGATCAATTTGCACTACTAATTCTGTTTGAGTAACTCTTCCAGCACATCTCTGCACTCTAACAGGTGATTTTACGAGTTCAGAGAGCTGCATAGCAGCTCTCGAACTATTGTATTCCTGAAATATAGTGAGTACTTTGTATGTAAAAATCAAGTTTTTCTGTGGTTCAGTATCTCAAGTTCTGTTCATAGCACCTAAACATGAAAGAATTGAAAGCATCAGATTCTAAGAGACCAAAATCCAAGGCATGCTATGGAAATTTACCTGGTGGAATCGAAGGCCCACACTTATCAGAACTAGTATAAGCATAATGCTTCCATTGGCATTATCAGCGGCTAAGTATGACAGGATAGCCATGACAACAAGAATGATATTAAAAGGATGTAGGAAAGCATTCCACCAGAGCTGCCACCAACTAGGGAAAATATGATCAAGGGGAATATTTCGACCACCTTCCTTGAGTCTCCTCTCAGCTTCCTTGAAGCTCAACCCTGTATAAGGTTAAACTGTACATTTAGTAGACCTAAATGTAACAAAGTTGTGACCTTTTCTTTTTTCTTTTTTTTTTTTGAAGGCAGAAAATCCAATCTTGCAGCTACAAATCTGGTGGAATATCTGCTATATCCAGTAGAATTTGTTATCTTCTAGCTATATAAGACCGCATCCACGGAGTCCAGATTCAAGATGTAATGGCATTGGCAAAGTTGATGAAGCTGGATATCAGACTATCAAAGAGAATGGAAAAGGAAAAGGAGAAACTTCCTGCTATTGGGCAGTGTCGATGAAATCTAGAAACCATAACTTCAATTCTAAAATATTTAGTGTATATCTAAAAGGTCTCATCAAGTTGTGATCAACTTTAAAAAGAGAACTCTTGATAAGGAAGCGAAGCTTGCACACAGACATCATTGACATAGTATATAAACAACATATGCTCTTTTTTTTCTCCTTACCATACACAGACGCATGGATGCATGCAACCAACCACATGCATATAGTATTGCTACAAATCTATATCAACATTCCTATATGAACTGAATTTCTGTCTTGTTTTCTTGGACCCTCTTTATTGCCCAACATTCTTAATCATGCCATATTAATGAAATGGACTTTATGGCCTTGTGATATGAGTTGTTTGAGTGTGTCATGTATCAGATGCTGTTACAATTATGTAGGATGAATGTAGAGCTGCATATAAATATTTCATCACATGTTGTAAAGTGAATGCTTTCCAACACTAGCTCATTAAGAAATTTGGGCCAATCATTCACAGAATCTATGATAATTAGATAATATGCAAATTTATCCACCAATTGTACTAAACTCAAAATGGAAGGTGGTAAGTGAATCTAGAAAAATCATAATGCCTTTAAAGGAAAAAAAATGTATTGATTGTAAAAAACAATCCATCTGCCCATATATGAATTTATTATGTTTTTGTTGAATATTCTTGCATATTTGATGATAGGTTACAGATGGTTATTTTTTTAATTTCCATCTAACCACCTGTTTCAGCAAATCATGCCAAGTTAACAGATGCTTACAATTATGACAATCAAAGTTTTAAGTCTCGGCAGGATAGAGGGTGTCCTGGTCGTCCCATCCCATTCCGTTTTCGTGAGAAATGGGACTGGGACGGGGTCGAGACTCCAAAACCCATCCACGTAGGGAGAGAAGAAGAAATAGAAAAGAAAGAAATAAAGGAAAGATGAAGAAAAGGAAAAAGTGAAAGGAAAGAAGAAGAAGAAAAAGAAAAGAAAGGAAGAGAGAAGTAAAAGAAAGGGAAGGAAAGTAGGAAGACAACAAAGAGAACGAAGAAGAAAAAGGAAAAGGAAGTAAAAATGATAAGAGAAAGAAAGAGGAAAAGAAAAAAAAAAGGAAGGTAGAAAAAAAAAAAGAAAAGAAGAAAGGAAAGAAAGAAGAAAAAAGAAAGAAAGAAAGGAAACAAGAAAGGGACGGGGTGGGATGGCAAGGTGCCCCGTTCTATGGGGAAACTAGGACACCCCCATCCCATGGGATTTACAACCTTGGTGATAATATCTAACATTCTTGCTGGCAAAATTCTTAGTGATGTAGGATAGTCTAGATGTTAGGGATCTATAGGATCTAGGGAAGTAAGCTTAAACCAATAAGTTACTTGAAATTTTCAGGGTTTTAAATACAACAAAGCCATCAGTTATGTTTTTCTCTAGGAAGAGGAGTCTCTTGGTAGATTATGAGCCTAGATTCAAGAAGAAATAAGAAAGATGGCAATGGCAGATCTGATTCTGCAGCACTGCAGATCTGAAACATTAGTGGCATTAGGGGCACCAAGGGTAGGGTTTGTAGGGATCAACCATGGGTTGTGATGGAAGGCTTAGGCTCGCTGTCATATGAGGATGAGGTCTGCTATGACAGCAGTGTTGATCTGACCTGAAAATAGACCCTGACAGCTGGTTGTTTGCCTTCCACAGATAGAAAGCAGTGGTACAATGGCAAGGGAATATCTTGATTTGATGTTAAATCCACAAGCTTTGAGCGTCTAGTATGGTTCGGCTGCAGATTAGTTCACAGCAATAACAACAGAACAACCAAGCCCCAAAAAATAAAAAACAGAAGCAAAACTGGAGATGGTAAAAAGTAGCAAAAGGAGAGAAAAGATAATACCAGATTCATTCCAGGACCTAGGAATCACAGCTAGGATTTGAAGGCCTCATACCTTCTTTGCAGAGTCACATCACAAGAGTAAAGGAAATCAAAGTCTCCATTATTTTATTCATAATCTGAATAAATTCTGACTATATCATACCCTAAGGGTCCCTTTTGTAGCAACATAGAAACCTTAATTCGACTATAGTCCCAAAAAATACCCCTAATAAGGCATAGTCAGTGTTCACTATTACAGAAGCTAGAAACAGTGCTGTGAATAGTGGTACTACAGTAAATAGGTCCCATCAAGCCCACATTTAAAGATTGAGATCTTTTAATCTCATCCTTTGATGTTAAAAGACCTACTAAAAGCTAAAAATAAATGAAAATAAATAGAAAAAACAAAAAATTGATACCTATGACTAAATCTAAGAAAAATCTCATGGTGCAGCCCTTTAATGCACCATGATATGTTCTTGATCTCCATCACTGAGTAGAAGTCAATTATGTTTCTTGTTTTGTCCATCATTTTCAAAATTCTCAACCCATTCAAACTTTTTTGCCTAGATTCTTGTGATACTTTCTTGGATTTTTAATTCCTCATAAACCTTGTTTTCTAGTGTTCTTGTTGCTTTGTCTGTTAAAATCATCACCAAATAACACTTGCATTTGTTGGGGAAAGTGCAATTGTTCTTTCTGCTGATTATATGTCAACATATGCTTGTCTGTATGTTTTTAACATGTGTGCTTTTCTTTTATGGTAGGTTCTCAATCAATTGCATATAAGTAGTCAAAGAATACAGGCATCCCTAATATGCTTTCTGCACTTTTGCTGTAAATTCTGTAATTGACTTTACGGGCTTCATCCTAAAAGGAGTAGTTCATTCACCTCAATATGTGTTGTGTTTATTGGTTTATGGCTTATAACTATTGTGAAAGATTTGAACATTTATAAGCATGGTTTGTCATACGGAGAAGTACTGATGCGTAACCGACCGTGCTGTACCGATACCAAATCGGTACACAGTATGAGGGTTATAGTAAGTGTCAGTACGTTGAACCGGCCTCCATATCGGATGTACCGACATAATAATAGAATGGTACCAGTATAGGGTCCAGTATCTAGATGGTGAACTTTGCTCACAATGGAAGGTTTAAATCACTAGGCAAAAGATTTTCAAGTTTCAACCTTTGAATTATGTTTAGTGCCTCAAGCAGTGCCATTTTTTGAATTGTTTGCACGGCACTTCATTCACTCCTGACCAATTTTAGAAGGTTGTATTAAATTTTCCCTTATCAATTCTATTATTGTGCAATTTTGAAGGCAGTGGATATTGGATTCTGGAATATGTGATAAGAAAGTGGATCACAGCCACTTCTAAACAATGTTTTGGTAATTCATCCTAACCTCTTGCAACCTTCATATGTCAGACTTGACCTATTGCGAATGGACTTTTTTAATTCCGTTATCACGGTAACTTCATGATGCAGGCAATGATCCCTCTGTTGAAGCACCCAAGGTCTGGGAGTCCAACGAGAGGCCCAAATGAGAGACTTAATATGCATGAGGGGATCTGGCAGTGTTGAGATGACATCAAATCCAATTAGCACAATTCAGTCTCATTATGCACATTCTTCTTATGGAGATGGTGATCTAAAATGGATCACTTCATGAATTTCAAGACATTCCAGGAGACAAAATGGTGGCCACTAACTACTAACTAATGGTCAGCAGCGGTAACTGGCTTCTGACAGCAAGATGACATCAAAGACCAGTGTTCCTAGCTAATTATCAGAGTAATCACTGGAAAATCATAGAGCCAACTCAGATGTTAAAGGTTCACCAATTCTTGGATACAGAATTGAGCCATTAGGTGTTCATACTGGACTTTCAGAAATCAAAATTTTCCATTTCACTTAAAAAGACCCGTCATGTATATAAGTAGAGCAAGATATTTGGTTCTGTATTTCACTCGGTAATGATCAAAAAGGTAGGAATTCTATTGTTGGGAGAACAGAGGTCTCTTATAAATACGCATGAAAGTTTGCATAATCTGTCAATTCTTCAGCTGATAATGAGGGAGGAGACAGAGACCTGGCAATGGAGGACTACCAGAAAGGTTTAAATACTTGCATTAGTTTAAACCTATTTAGAGCTGTCTGTCGATTCTTTTAAGTACTTGAGGGGTTGACGCTTGAAAACATTGTGCTCGAGAGTAAGTGGGAAGTAGTGATACTTCATTCTGCAAGGGCAACTTCGCTTATGATTTGGAACTAGTGGACTTCGTAAGTTGATAATTCTCAAGCCTTGCAACAAGAACCAGCTAACTCCCACCAGTTTATGGATTTAGCCTTCAAACTGTGGGTAATTGATGAGTGGATTTATGCTGGGAAATATATTGGTGACCAAAGGGATCAGG
>JAOXJJ010035318.1:0-17913 GCA_025769935.1 Phoenix roebelenii | reverse complement strand
CTTTATTAGCATGAAGAACACTTGGTTTGAATCGGACAGCTAGATGAAGAATTCAAAGAATAAGTAAATTAGTTCAAGGAGCAAGCAATAAATTTTTGAGGTCATCTCAAGAAACTTAGTACAAGGTTGTTTTAGTTTGATGGTTAGGTGCCTAGACAGTAGATAGTGTTGTCTAGGCACTTGGGTAGCTCAACTATTTAGGTGCTGGGCACTTTTGACATCTCAAAGCAATTTAGTTGTTTTGGAGCTTATGTTGACGCATAGATTGGTGTTTGGTCACCTGGGGGATGCTTTTCTTGGGATAGGCACTCTACTCATTGATTCATTAAAACAATAATTTTTAACTAATTTTATCTTTAAGCAAGCATGTTTTATTTCAAGAGAGAGAAGTTGAGTCCATTTGTACCATTATTTTGTAAACTAAAGTAAATCAAACGAATCATTGTTGCATAACTATGCAGTTCATGACCTTACCATTTATTAATATGATGTGTTTTTATGAACTTTATGGCTCCCTATATATGAACATACAAGATTAATTTTTAGTATTTTCTTTTACCCCAACACCTTAACTCTTGGACATGCTATCTTAGCTTATAACAACTAGAATTTCTAGTGACAAACCATCATGCTTGAAAGTTGTTCATTCAACACAACACGAAGATCAACTTAATGGCAAAGCACCAGTTGAGGAGACAATTGAAGTTAAGAATTGACCTCAAAGGCCCAATCATGGTAAGATTTCATCTTTCAAATTCTCCTCCTAGTTGTTGCCTGCCTTGGTTTCGAAATTTGTATTATTAGAAGACCTAATAATGCTTTTGAACACATCAATCCTTTGGACCCTAGATGTTTAGATGTTAGTATTGGAGAAAATGGTTTGACTCTTCATGGGAAAATTGAAATCTAAAGCTTTTGACAAGGTTTCCCATACCAACCTATATCGTACGGTACCATATCGGTAAGGTACCAGATTGGTACTGAGGTTTGATTTGATATATGAGTTGAAGTTGTCTATATTAATTTGAATAGAGCGGATCTGCTCCGTATTGCTCAGTATCACCCAAAAGCAAGGTGTGTACCATACAATACCAACTTGTACGACTTGGTTTCGGATGGTATCGTGACAGAAAGTGAGAAAAAAGGGGTTGGGAGCTATATCGCTATAGGATATGTACTGTACCATATTGAATATACCGTACGAACCGATAACGTACCGGTATGGTACCCAATGCCGATATTGCAAACTTTTGAAGATTGGATTTCACACATTGAGCTTTTTTTGATTGTCATCAATTTGTTGAGGGGCATGAGGTTCAATTTTCTTTAGGCCAAGGTCATGGATTCAGAGTAAATTTGATGTGTTTGGAGAAAACTAGTGCTTCAAGCCTGATTCGTTCCCAATGATTATATTCAGTCCTTTGACACACAACTCTACCATCGTGTTTGACAAACTGTGTCAGTTGATGCCTTCACTGAGAAGTTTTATGACCTAGTTGCTTGAGTTGGGACAACAGATTGAGAAGAAATGTTTTCTGCTCTCTATCAAGCTGCATGTCTTTCATGAGCACTATGCAATGATTTAACCTGATTATGGTGGATATCTGTAAGCACTAACTAGATTTTGGGTGTCTCCTAATTGTAGCATATTGCAATAACAGCAATTTGCTGACATGAGACAAAAGCTTCTGTATGAAATAAAATGAAGGCTTTAAAGAAAAAGGTATCCTCCAGAGATGTTATCCATTCAGAGATTTGGGAGTTTAGCTTTGAAGTATGTAAGATTAGTAGATGCAATGACATGGAGAGGCCAGGATGCTTGATAGTATTTGTAACTCTCGTCCTGGTTGGTTTTGTTAATATACTTAAATTTGTCTTCTTTGAAAAAATTGTGTGACATATTTGTTTCATGCTTTCACCTTAGTATCCTAGCTGAGCCTATCTATATGTGTGCTTAGATATGTTTTGATGTTGTGCCTTGTAAAAGCTACATATTATAAACCATGAGTAATTGAAGTACATTTATGTTCAGAATTGACTTAGCTTATTAACCAAGTACTATATTATCTTGGAAATGCTTTGATCCTGTGCCTTAAAAGCTACCTATTGTAAACCATAAGGATTAGAAGTTCATTTATGTTCAGAATTAACTTAACCTATTAAATAAGCACTATATTATCTTGAACTAAGCTTGGAGCAACTTTGCATGCTTGTGGATGAGCTTGTGTTTAAGTTTCATCTCATGCGTCTTCCTTCTTATGAACTTTATATTCTTATAATTTACTGTGACTATGGGCATGCTAAATTGGTGATATAATGTATATTCCCAGTACTCTGCATTGGCTGCTGAAATCCATGAGGGACGTGGAAGAATACCTGTTGCTGATTATAAGGTAGTGAAGTATATCGGTGGAGAGAACGATGGGGTCAGTTCTGGTTCAGAGGAAGTAATTCGTAGCTGTTATTCCTTTTGCATGTGTCCTGGCGGGCAGGTATATTTTGTGTTACTTTCTTAGGGGGAGGTACTCATCTATTTTTGGTAATTGGTTATTAAACAAGATAGGCAGTCTTGTTGAAGTGCATTCTGGCAGGTTGTTTTAACTAGCACAAACCCATCAGAACTCTGCGTCAATGGCATGTCATTTTCCCGCCGTGCATCTAGATGGGCAAATGCAGCACTTGTTGTCACTGTCTCCTCAAATGATTTTGATTCCTTTCAATCTTATGGGGCTCTTGCTGGTGTTGAATTCCAGGTACCTGTGACTTTAACGCATTAGTTTCAAATATTCATGCTTCTTCACAAATATATAAAGTTCTATATGCTACAGCTGAAAATGTTCTGAATGTCATGTATCATCGGAAATTTCATGTAGACTGGAGAGTCATCTTCAAAAAGCACTTTTAAAAGTGATTAATCAAGCATTCTTCAATTATAGAGGATTGGACATCCGATTCTTGCAATAGATGAGTTCATTTTTGTTTGTCATTATAAAAATACATGATACCTAAATAAACCATGGGAGGGCACCTTCACATTTTTTCAAAAAATTACTAATATGCATATTGCTAGTTTAAAGAACCACTGTTTCAAACATTGCTAGGGGAGATTGTTATTGATCAGGAATGCATGTGGTCATGCCGCCTAGAAATGTTGGATAAGAATATTTCTCAAGAGGCAATTAATTAAAGTTTGCTGAACTGGTATCAGGACCCGTACCGGTCGGCAACTAGTTCGGTATGGTATGGCATGCGGATTCTGAACTGGCACATCATTTTTTTTCAATTTTTTTAAGCTTCAATTTATAGTAATCATTTTTGAGGGTTTTTGAATGATTTTAAGTATAATTTGATGTTTTTTGATTTTTTTATGTTTATATCATCCCAGTGCACCCTAAAGTGATGTTTCTTGATATTTTAGAGTATTTTTTTGCGTTACCGTGGCATTGCTCAAAAATAATGCTACTTTGGGAAGATAAATCTGAAAATCTGTCATTGGATTTGCTACCCTTAGGCTTTTGCATTTGCATTAGGTCAAATTCTAAATTTAATTGCATGTATTTAAAGTACAGCATACATACCGACATTAGGATCTTGTCGAGTGGCGATATCTCTCGTAGATATTCGGATCATTAGCATAATCAGAAGATAGATTAGCCCACCCCTCTAATCAAACGGCATTGTAGTCCTATACGCTTATCCCATAAGGAACGCACTTTGGGTTAAACTGGTCTCGGATCTTTCATTGAAGCTTTGGTTGTGAGAGATGTCCTCTGGCTAATAATACAACTATGGAGAAGCCTATCCGAATATGATGGCAGCAAAATTCGACATATAAGGTGCTTCGAGCTGCGTAGAATAGTAGACACTGAAACAAGATGCCTCAGACGCACCATACCCATGTCTATATAGGTCATAGGCTGTCTGTGGCTACAGATAATAGGATCCAACATACGACTTAGAAATCTAATACATCTATAGATTCTACTCTATATGCGAGATCATCTGCAGCTGCATCGTATCCTCCCAAATGACCTCACTTGAATGGCAGCCTAGATCAGTGCCTTGTCTTCTAGAGCAGATATCTCCTCTGACTCTTTGAAGTGATAGAAAGCTGACTTTGCCACTCGGCGGTCCATCTCTGTCTTTTTCTTGGCAACCCTCTCCTTTACTGCTCTAAAATCAGTGAAGTATGTTTTTCATTAGTTGCCGAATCTTCCGTGAGTATTTTTGGCACATAGATATATCGATATAACCACCAGCCGGGTGTTGCTTTAACCTGATTATCCCTCATTCCTTAAACTTTGTGTTGCATTAGTTGCATCTCTAATGGTACCGACTCGAGAGCATTTGTCCATGATCCCAATCAATATCACGCTCTGGGTTCTTTTTCCTTGACGGATCCCTTTTTGCGTATTTATCAAGCATGTCAGTTGATTAATTATTTAAAAATAGTAAAATTTTGTTGTTATGATTAAAATAATATTTTTTATTTTAGAAAATATTTTTGAATTATATAATACGTAGTACTAATTTTTCATATTATTTTGCACTGATTATATATTTTTAATAACTTTTAAATTAACAAATAATTTTTAAATATAGATATTTCAGCAAATTAATTTGATCTCAGATCTAGGTAGAACCTTAGTATGATGTTACATAAATTTTTCTAAGCCTATGGGCTTGCATCAAAAGCTACTTATTTTTTAATTTTATTTAAATTTGGGCTAGGCCACTGTGTGCATGTCGCATCCAAAGTTGAATATATGGATACCATATTTAGGTTGAGAGTAGCTTGCATGTCCCTAAACAAGCTTTTAATTTGACCGTTATTTTTTGAATTTTATTTTATTTTGTTTAATTTTAATTATTTAATTTATAAAATTATAGATTTAACAAAAATTATAGATTTTAGTCTCATTGTGCAGATCATCCATAGATTTACAATACATCATGAAATCATATCAAAATCGAAAGTTTTGGCATGACCTCCCTTTATTTTGGATTTTTTTTGGCATTTTTCAATGCTGAAAAAAATGGGAAGAAATGAGTTAGGGGAGAGCCACCTTATCTTGTTTTGAGTTGGATCCTCCTTTAATTGTTGAAATCATAAGGTTTTTGGCAGACTTGGGGGGAGTTGAAAAATAAATAGAAGGGTCTGAGAAAGCTCAGGAGGCTTTCTTAGGTCTTTTGATCAAGCGGTTGGGGGTATTTCTCGAAAAACAGATCCGAACCAATCTGGTTCCTCCCTAGTTTGGTTCAGTATGGTGAACCAGGCTGTTTGGCTCGGTTCGGCATACCATGCAATTAATAATTTATTACTCAAACAAGATAAGTGTGAGACCATTTGTTGGATATGGTTGTGGTTAATCATATGTGCCTATCAACATGGTTGACTGTATAACTAAGGGCCTCTTTGGATGCTCGCATTTATTGTCTATTGGGTAAACCCTAAACATGGTTGCAATAGAAATAGTGGGTAAAAATTGGAGTGAAGAAAGTGGTGCTATCAGGGAAGCCACCTTGCACAATCCCAAGGAATATGATGCCAAATTCTGTGCAAAAGGTGATATCTGGCATTCCACTATCTTTTTGATTTCTTGTGCTGGGGTTTCCTCAATCAGAAGAATTCCTTCTCTCCCCACCACTAAC
The DNA here is from genome assembly GCA_025769935.1 of Phoenix roebelenii. Lineage (NCBI taxonomy): Eukaryota > Viridiplantae > Streptophyta > Magnoliopsida > Arecales > Arecaceae > Phoenix > Phoenix roebelenii. The sequence continues at coordinate 12,261 of JAOXJJ010035318.1, read as the reverse complement.
CCCTTCTCTTGTTGGTCATTTATAGGAATTATTCCACATGCAATCTGCATGGTCATCCAAACAGGTCCAGCACGTTTAGTAACAAAAATTTAAAACATATATTGGAATTTGTAAAGTTGTCTCATCGATTTGAACTGGCAGTGAGTCATGACAGAATTTCTGTTCCATGTCAAATCTAGACATTATTATTCTACCAGCTTCCTGGAGGTCGGTTCAAGTTTAGAGTTTTAAATGAAAGATGCCACTATTTCTTTACGTTGGTCGTTTAAGTAAAGAAAGAGCCTGCCACTGTTCTTTGATAAACTTTATTTATTTTGTTCAAATTTTGATCATTAGCGAGAATTTGAAAGAAGAGCAGCAATAATGGGGGGTGGAAATTTTGTTGTCCCTGTACAAGCTGTTACTGATTTTTTGGAGAACAAATTGTCAGGTAATAATTGTTTGTATTCTATATTGCTTCTTCCTAATCTGGAACTAACTTTGATTCTTATCTTAGTTACTTCTCTACCACCATCAAGCTACCGCTTGGGGGTTCAGGCCTCAAACCTCCATGAGCTCTTCCCCTCTCACATTACACAAGCTTTCAAGCATGCGATACTAAAGTTCGATGAAGAGGTTTTTTCCTCTGCTTCTCTCTTTTGATTGTTGAAGAGGTGGAATTGTTGTCTCTCTGCAACATTTACATTTTCTGATGTTTTGAATTTGTTGATATCTGCAGCTGCCAGGCTTTATCTCCCGGGATGCCCTTCTTCATGGTGTGGAGGTAATATTGTTAAATCTTTCAATTCTCAGTTTTAATTTTTTTATTTCCTTTGCTCAATATTGGGAACTAACTACATTGCTTCTGGAGCCTCTTTTAATTGTATCTTAGACTCTTTGTTGTGTGCAAAACTTCCAGATGTTCGCATGGACAGTTTAGTGTGAAGTTTTGCAGTATACCACTTAGTATAAAGAAATGTATTGCAGGACCCAAAACTTGAACTCATGTTGACTAATGTGTCAACTCGAATACTTAACTGCATTCTCAGTCTTAAATTTCAACCCATAAATTAATATGTAAACTTATAAAATTCTATAAAATGATAGAAAATTTCCAATTCATAAATTTATATGAACTTATAACATTCATGGAAAATAGTGAAAAAGGATATCATATCTAATGCTTGACTCATCCGAGTTTTCTGGGTCAAGTTGACCAAGTTCATGAGGAAATAATCCTGTTAGGATGCAATATGCAAAACCCAAAATTTGGAACTTGTCTTGTGGCCATTTAGAGTCAACTTGAATACTCAACTGTGTTCTTGCAGCTTGAGTTTCAAATCATATATTAACATGTAGAATTATATATAAAGTTGTAAAATAATAAATGGTGATGAGTCAACTTGACTCATCTGAGATTTCTGGGTCAATTTGACCAAGCTCATGATGAAATAATCCTGCTAAGGCTACAATGTGCAGAACCCAAAACTCGAACTTGTCTTGTGGCCATGTTGAGTCAACTTGAATACTCAACTGTGTTCTTGCAGGTTGAGTTTCAAATCATATATTATTTGTAGAGTTATATAAAGTTGTAAAATAGTAAATGGTGATGCATCCAATGCTGATCTCATAGGAGTTTTCTTAGTCGAGTTGGCTAAATTGATGACTCGATGAGTCAACTAGTCCAGCAGTTCAGTTCTGCCCATGCAGTCCGAGGGCAAGTGGGCTCAAATTACGGTTGTCTGAGTTATGCTTCAATTTTTATAATTGGTGCATGAAGGTTTAGTTTTCATCATTTCTTTTTTATACATGAAAGATGAGAGTTTTATAATTCTGCATTTTGCTTGCGTTGAGGAATTTATGCATTTTTTTGAGACATTATTTCATGCTTCCTTAGCATGAAGAATTTTTGTTCATTGAGCAGAGCCATGTGGACAATCTATAGGAGGCAATTAAGTAAACTTTGTTCATACTCTCTCCAATGTAAACATTGGAGCATTTCAAAAGTTTTCTCTGAGGCTAAATTCCCCATGCTTGCAGACAAGGACAAGTTCCCCTGTGCAGATCTTACGTCATGCAGATACGTATGAGAGCACATCATTGAAAGGGCTGTATCCAATTGGAGAAGGTGCAGGTTATGCTGGTGGGATTATCAGTGCTGCTGTTGATGGTATGTATTGTGGTTTTGCTGTAGCCAAAAGTCTCGGTTTATATCAGGGTGATATTGAGTCAATATTGGGTAAAGCTCAGAAAAATACAGGTTTTGTAAAATATTGACGATGCTTTCGAAGTTTTTGCCTAAATTTGCATGTTGCCCCCCATTTGTATTAGTTCACAATTTAAATTTATGAGGTGAAATTTGGTTGCTAAAACATTGTTAAAAAAGGAACCTCGACATCAATAATGCATAGATATTTTATACTCCATGTGTTAACATTTTCAAATATTGAAAACAAAGGATAACTTGTCCTGTAATTAAATTTTAGTTCTGATTGTCAGGAAATAAAGTCATTCTCTTGTTGGTAGTCGATAAACTGTAAAGAAAAAGTAAAAGCTTATGCAACCTATCTATCATGATGAATGTTAGAAAACTTACGCTGACCATTTACTAGAACGCCCTTAAAAAAGAAAATGTCTAATAAGGATTACATAAAGTCAGTTCCAAATGCTTTAGATAAGTCTCCTTGGTTTTGATCTTTTGTCTAAAATGAACAATTTAACAATTTGCAGTGTGCCTGAGCCAATTCCAAATTTCCATAGGTAGTCAGCTCAGCTACTTGGTGGAACTACTTAGATATTCAATGAGTAGCATTATGATCAATTTTCTTGCCAAAGTTTTAATTGATGATGTGCTGCATGTTGGTCCTTACAAACTGTGATTACTTTTAAAAAAAGATCAGCTTTTCCACTCCGAAAAAAAAAAAAAAAAAAAAGAGAATTCAGCAAGCTAACATCTCAGATAGTTGATTGATTAATTTGTCCGAAGGGAATGGTCTAGGAAACGTCCTATGGAAATGGTAATGAGGTTGCCCTCACTGATAGCTACACCTGTTGTTGGATTTGTATCAGATGTATGTGGGGATGAACAAGTTCATGCATACAAACAGGAGATAGGGCACTCTAGCAAATCCATTTTTTTTAAAGAAAAGAAGTAAAATGCTTTTACCACTATCCGTGCATACTCTCAAATGCATCTTTCAAGAATAATTTCTTGGCATATATATTGCAAAAAAAAAAAAGTAAACTGAAGTAAAATAATGTGAACTCAAACTACCACCTTTTTTTTTCACCAAGAAAAGCGCATGGGTCATCATGACTATTACTCAAAGTGTGGATATATGTTGGATCTTGAGTGATGACAACAACCTTTATCTATTTTGTTATGTCATTTCTTCACCACTATAATCCAGAATCCTTGTGCGTACTTTCAAGCTTTAATAATGAATTTGCTGCCACACTACATAAGGCAACTGAAGAATCGTAACTTGTTTTTTATATCAAAAGGGTGATATATTAATTCAACGTTGGCATTTGGTTCTGACAATACTTGGAGATGAGAGAGAGGGAGAGCGTATAGTAGCAAGATTCTTGAAATTACTTGTAAATTCTTGATTTTCTCGTTGGTTGAATGATTCTCCGAGTTATTACACCTAAACAAATTAAGAATAACCCGGCTCACCATGATTTATTCACAATTGTGCATGGTTAATTCAAGAAACCTTTGTAATTTGCAAATGAGTGATGATCCATTTGTTTCTGGTGGTGTTGTTTATGTAATTTGTACATTGTTTTTATCTCTGTCATGCTTCATTTTTATGCTCATGAATTTTAGAATCGCACTTTTTTAACTTTTATTATTTTGTTTAGCTTTCAGCTTTTTGAATACTTTCCAGAGTTGGTGAATCATTGTTTTCACTTTGGAGTTTCAAGTTTCTTTCTTTAATCAAAATATTTCTAAACGTGAAATTTGTGTTTATCTGTAAGAGAAGTCTGATAGGAAAATCTTTCTGTTTTCTTTTTTTTCTTTGTTTTGATTTTTAAGAAACACCTTTTCCAAAGGATTAATAATTGCAAGTTCCAAGTCTCTTTTTTCTTGATATAACAGCTTGCAAGCAAGTCAGTGAACTATCCAGAAAGATGGAAGAAGACTGCAGTTTATTTGGTCATTTTTTTTTAAAAAAAATCAGTTTACCATAAAAGAATTCGATCATTGATCTATGAAATCTAACATAATTATTTAACTATCAAGCTATATATCAATTTATACTTTGCGATAAGTCGTCCCTGGTTGTCATTCTCCTAACAATAGGATGGAAGAATGCGCGTTGTGATTTGAGTGAAAGAAACCGAGAGAGATTTATGCTGCAGATTTTTCAAAGGTAGAAATGCATGTCAGATGGCTGCAATTCTATCAAGTTTTCTTATCCGAGGTGGTGATAGTGCTGGGGCTTATTTTGTTTTTCCAAAATAATAAATAATAAATATTCTGTCCAAAGCATTCAAAAAAGATATATTAGTCGATCTGAATTTTATTTTATTTTTGAGATTAGGAGGAGTCACTTTGTACTTATGCCCGACTCAATCATATATGATGGATTTTAATCAGAATCAAATTTATGCTTTTTTTTACTCAAATGGCAAAATATAATATTATGGGATCATTGATATATATATATATATATATATATATATTATAAATAGTCTGAACTGTTTGGCAAATTTCTATGCGTTACGCATTCATTCATTATTTTGTTCTTTACTATTCTGATTCCAACAAATAGAGACGAAAAAACTGTAGCACTCGCTCTATAGTTTTATAAAATTAATAAATATTTTTTAATATTTTTTATATAGAAAAGGTTGTGGGCAATGGACTAGCCTCCCCCGGTTATCACTTTTGTTTTAAATATCACCATTCTTGATCTATCTAAGCTGATAGATATCTCTGGCGCCTTTCAACGAGTTCTGCATGCGCCAAACTCATGTCGCTGCAATGATACAAAAATTTTGATGCAAAGGTATTAATAAAATATATCAGTTTGCAGGATTAAGTTATAGTTTTCAGTATCCATCCAAACAGCTGGAATCCGTTGTACTCAGAGGCAAGCATCTCTCAAGTCAGTGTACAAAATAATGACCTGAAGCGACGCCCCAAAAGTTTCATTATCTCCTTCGTGTTATATTATTTGATTTTATTTGTCCACCTGCAACCAGAAGTCTTTTGCAACCTGTTCATTGTGCAAATAAAATAAAATAAAATAAAATAAAATATATGTTTTTTGTTTAAAATTTTGTTTCTAGCAGTGCTCTAATATAATGTAAATTAGTAAAGCAGTTTATTTTGTAAACAGTGAGTAGAGAAAATATAGCCATCAATAATTTATTATTGTCCATTATTCTGAATTTAATTAGTTGAAGGTGTTTTGCGATCATTCTGACTGTTTTTTTAATGAAATTGCTGATCTTTTCAATAATGGCAGCCTAACTTATATTTTTTGAAAATATCAAATTAGTCCTTTGCGCTATATTGTGACTAAATAATTCTATACTATACTATACTATACTATATATACGGGAAAAGACTTATAGTAGCAATTAAAGCCGCACCAAAAATATGGAAAACTATTAATAAAATTTATACCAATGGTTGGTGAACCATCGCAACAGGTGGCATCACTAAAAGCTATTGGTGGGTGATGCTCTGAAACCACCTTATAGCGATGGTTTGTAGTCATTAATATAACTTGTTATAGCGGTTATAGTAATGAACAATTTTTCTAGCGATGGTCAAGCAGATGCTGATGTTGCTGTTATATGGTCACAGTTACAGCCATTGCTATAAGTTCACTTTGCCGCAATGAGAAAGTCTCCTTTTAGGTAGGTAGAACCAGGCATCGTGTGTAAAAACTGCTTCAGGAGCAATGAAAACTACCAGAGCTAAGACTTTGATTTTCCCACCGTCAAACTTATAGAAGGGAGTCTCCGGAGATTTTAATTACAACACATGATGGTGGGGCGTCGCTGCAAATATTGGCCATGCATGAGACATGAAACCCGGCATTTCAGGTGCCAGAAGGCAATCAGGTTGGTGTTTCTTCTTTAGAATGGCGTGTGCAACCTTCTCACCTCGCTTCCTCTTCTTTCCAATAAGTCAAAAACCTTTCCAGCCAACTGAGAATCTAGTGGGAATGGTGGGAATAGTCAACAATGTTCTGCGTTGATTCAGACGTTTTCAGTAAAGTAGGCCACTTTCATCAATGAATTCGGTGGAGCAACACTAGACTATAACCTTATCCCTGCGCCACCACACAGCCGACAGTGCTACATTACGTGTCATGCGGGATATGGCCGGGTTCGGGTTGAAATAGTTGGATTATTGCATATATGTGTTTAGTGCTATGCACTTTTAGATTTTAAATATTTATATAGAATCAAAAAATTTAAATAATATTTTTTTACTATTTTTTTGATGAGGTTCGTAATTATTAATATAATATTAGAGCTGATTTAGCTCATGGTCATATAAGGACTAGAAAATACTATAGCATAGTTTTATTTGGATTGGTCATAGATTGATAATGATGTTTATGATTAACTTTATAATATTTATGATAAAATTGAAATAAATTTGGATCTTTAGTTTAGCAAAAATATTAAAATTTATGTATATTTAGTACCTTGTCGAACATTTAATCAGTAGATTCTAAATATTTATATAAAATTAAAAAAATTAAATAATATTTTTTAACGGACTTTTGGAATGATATGCTGAGTTGTTACAGAAAAGATGTTTAAAGCGTCCTGAACTTATTCGTTCAGCTGCACGCGTAGTTATTGGTCACAACCTTCGCTATATAAAAATATTTTTTGGTAGATACAATCATGTCATGAGTCATAGGTGTGTTTGTTTTCTAGTGAAGGTAATCTTCGAGAAGGTGGCAGGTTGGGGCAGACTACCATTTGTAGTCCTTAATTCCCATATGATGCCTATGATTGCTCAGTAATTAGTTAACATAATCTTAAGCCAAAAGAGCTAAATCAAGGCACAGCAACATAAACTTGAAAGTACGTGTTCCTTCATGACTTCAATGACATGGTTCTTTGTTTGGTTCTTCCATCATTTTGCCCATCCAAGAACAAAACAAAACTCTGTTTCCAAGCTATGCCTGTTTTTATGACAAGAATACCGAGTTGCTGTGTCAAGAATAACAGGATATGTGGTTTCCAAGTGCTTGAAATACCAGTTCTAGCTTCGTTTCTGTCCAACAATTATATATAGAAGTGATCTTGGGTCTTCTCCAAGCATTGGCATTACAAGAGGTCAAGGGGCTGGCCATGGTAATCCCAGTGGAGGTTGCTGATTTCCATGTCCATGCCTTTCTGCCGACTTGATCATATAAAAATGGTTAGACTGAAGCACACGATACCGGTTGCACACCTCACCCATATTTGTCCTCACATCCTTGAATTCTTGCTTGCCCTTGCCCCACCATGGAAGCATTTTCTCTAGAGGAATCTTTCTTCCATCCACTCATGGCCACCACCTTCACTCACGCATTGATGACGCTTGTCATCAAGGAACATGGAAGCAGTCTGGAGTTCTTTATATGCTGGAACTTGACATAAGTATGCTAAATCAAAAGGTTTTTGATGGGCGGCCAAGATAAAATATGATGCTTGAAGAAATATGGAAGAAATAAACATGCTAGCGAGACAAGTGTTCCGGGCTCGCAATCAAAAACCTTAAGCCATTGGGATAATAAATTCATGTGGCATCTTTTTTTTTATTAGTCAATATGAGAATATGATAATCTCTCCTACTTGATCTTCTGATGTCCTTGTCACAATTATGTAATAGCTCAGCCTTTGGGCTTGTGGGCCGGCCCGAAGAAATCAGGCCCAAACCTGATGGCGCGCCGTAGCCAACCCTTGGGCTTGTGGGCTGGCCCGAAAAGGCCAGGCCCAAGCCCGATCGTGCATTGTAGCACGATCCAGATGGAGAAGAGACTCCAGTGGGAGTTTTCTTCCTCCCCGGATTTTCGGTGAAATCAAAAATATTTGGACAATCCAAGTTCGACTAGAACTCTAGGATTTCACCTATTTAACTCTTTCTCCTTTGAAAGTCGTCCATAATGAGTCCAACAATCATCTCCGATCTCGACGATCTTTCTCCGAGTCTCCTTGATTCCTCGTCGAAAATGTCACCAAACTGAGGTGAGTGTCATCTCCCTTTCTCTTCCTTTTCTCAGTTTCTAGCCTTTGCCATGTTGAATCAAGCTAGCAAGTCGCTGAAATTTATCCGAAACAGGGGTATCCTATTTTGGCGTCTCTTCCTCCCATGTTCGCCGCTACCGGCTGCCAAAATAGGTTGAGCTTTGCCACCTTCCCTAGAACTCTGAGATCATGTGGCCACCGTCGAGTTGTGATCAGTTGTGATCTAGGTCGAGTTCTCCCATGATTCATCTTGTCTTCCAGCGTTCTTTCTTGTGTTAGTTGGCCACCGTCGCCAGCAAGGTTGTGGCCAAAGGACCCCTTGGGCACCCACCATCGGAGTAGGCTGCCTTGGCTGCTGCCACCTTGATTCAAAGAAGAGAGAGAGAGTGGCTCTCCCTTATTTGGGAGAAGAAGAGAGTCTTCTCTCTCTTTCTCTCTCCTCTCTTTCTTGATTTTCTCTTCCTTTGTTTCTCTCTCTTCCTATGGTTCTATGGACCCAACAAGAGGGTTCCAGATGTTTTCATTGTGGATCCAAGTTGACCTCAGTAAAGAGTTCTGGACCAGTGTCGCTACGACTGCCCGTCGCGCTAACCTTACTCTGACCATTGTCGAGTACTGTTGGACTCTATCATCATTAGTCTTTATTATGTTACCTATACTATGGTCTGATTATTATTTCATGAGTTGACTGATTTGATTGGCCAGAGCAGACCGACTCGAATCATCGGGCGCTGCTACCTAGTCGACCCTGTTTGTCCTGCGCCCGACTGTTGTCAGCTACTATTGGATCCATAATTGATAATCTTTGATCTATTATCTTTTTTCTTGATTGGATATATGTTTCTTGATTAGATAGATTGAGTCATCTAGAAACAAAGAAGCCCAACGAGATTCTATACTCTAGTTTCTAAATTGAGGTAAGGCTCCTAACCCTTTTTTTTAATTGAAGGAGAATAGAGAATATAGATAATTAAAATATTAGAACTCTAAAATTAGGTAATTACTTAATAATTGATTCGTTGATATGACGAGTGATTGATAAAGAATAAGTTGGTTTTATATTGATATTAAATTGACTGGACATGTTAGGTGTGGACTGCTTGGTCACCAAATATATATATTTATTAGTTTGTACCGCTTGGTTTGCATCGTGAGATTTATTTCAGTAAATTTGGTTTGGCATGTGATGATATATTTTATATAATTTCCAAGTACAAATATATTCATATAGTTATTATACGTCTCATATATTTAAAATATGATTATATAAATAAAGATATTTTAAATTTGAGAGAAATTCATTGTATAAATGGCAACTGATTTGATAAGAACAATATATAAATCAGACAAATAAGATATGATTTGGACTAACACCGTCATGGAATGGATAGCCTCTATGAGCTTAGGCATGGGATAGCTACTGTGTGCTTAAGCGTGGTATAGTGCTTATGGGGTAATGCATGGGGATAGCCTCCATGAGCTTATGCATGGGATAGTTTTCACGGGCTTAAGCATGGTATAGTTCCCATAGACTAATGCATGGGGATAGCCTCCACGGGTTTACGCATAGAAGTTTGTCAGTCTTGGACTAAGTCATAATCTTGGTTAGTCCAAAGTCGGAAAATAATCAATGAGAAACATAAAAATCAAGTTAATGAGAAACAAATGAAATGATATAAGAAATTGTTGTTGAACAATTGGTTATATTTGATATATATATATATGTATGTATGTATATGTATATGTATGTATATGTATATATATGCTTTTTTGATAAAATGATAATTAAGAACTTATTCCGAGTATTGATATGATATTCATTTTATCTGATATTGCTAATTAATTATTTTCTCATTACTTATGGTGTAGCGGTTCAGAATTCTTATTGAGCTGTAAAGCTCACAACCTCCTCTCTTTTTTTTTTCTTTCTAGAGTTGTAGGTTGCAAGTGGCTTAATACTTCGCTATAGTTGAGATTATATGGAAAGGGGATGAATGGATAAAGCATCACTAATACTGGTTGAATAATTAAATTTTGTAATTTGACCAATTTTGTTATTTGGTATGAATTAAGATTATTATTGTTTAGTGATATTGAGGTTGTGATAAATTTTCAAGCCTTACGTATTATCTAGGGCTCTGTCCTAAGAAGTGTGCGGTCGTATCATGTGGCCGATCCGGAAGATGAGTTTCGGGCATGACTAATCCGATCCTGGCTGACCCGGATAATGAGTTTGGGGCGTAACAAATTGGATCCTATTCGAGAGAGGGAGACCCACCTATAGCTCGGATTCTACTCAATCCTAATATCCCTCAATAAGGGATAGGTTACTTGATTAATAAAAATTGTGATGCATAATGAAACTGATTCTGACATTGTTTATCATGATTCATGGTCTAAAAGTTTAAACTGTTACAAAAAATATCAGTACAAGCTAACAAACTCGTGTGGCGTCCTTTCCATTAGTTAATGTGAGACTATGGTAAAAGGTGGGCTACGGGATGAAGGTGCTTTAATGTTCTTTGGATTGAGATGGATGTGAATTAATGACATGTCCAAGACCCTAGACTTTTTGCTTAAAAACCGCAGTCCTTTGAGGGCTCGGTTCACATGACAAATAGAGAGCTCCATATGGGCAGATTTGGAGATGCCAAACAAAAGGCATTCAAAGTCTCTGCACTTGCGACATGTTAGTTTGAAATAACGTGGGGTGGGAGGGAAAGAGAGAAAGTCGGCTTTTTTATTTTATTTTTATGCAATCACTTCATTGAAGTAGGTGCAAGCATCTGTTGAGTACACAAGAAAAGGAAGAGGCCTGGGTAAGAAGGGACGTTTTTTTCAAAAGTTTAGTTTAATAAGACTAGAAGGGAACTTTGTTATATGTGACCTAGGAAGGGAACTTTGTAGAATAGGATTAATATTTTGGTTTAATAAGACTAGAGTCTACATTTGTGATATGTGACCTAGGAAGGGAACTTTATAGAATAGTATCAATAATAGAATTGAATCACCTCTAAGTGTAACAAAAATTTTATACAAAGTTGCTAATGGTGAAAAAAGAAAAAGAAATTAAAAGATACATAAAAATGACATAAGAAACGAACTAAGATTGCTCGATCTCGGTTTGTGAAAGATCCCACATCGGTTAGACTCATCCAGAGCCTGGGCATATGAGGTGGGTGTCTCCAAATCCTGTAGACGCATTTTGGAAGGAAAACAAAACCGGAGAGGGATGAAACACGCTTGCGTGAAGCCTCGGAACCGGACAATATCTGATAGGGAAGCCCCATATTTCCCCCCTCATGTGGCCCCCACGTGGGCACTGGGTGCCTCACATGCCCCGCGTAGGCGGGGGCGTGACATTTGGTATCAAAGCCGAGGACGGTTTATGTCCGATGGTGGGAAGAGTGTGAGATCCAATAGTTCCATATTGGAAATATTCGTTTTAGAGCCTGAGCATATGAGGCGGGTGTCTCCAAATTCAGCAGACGCGTTTTGGAGGAAAACAAAACCGGGGAGGGATGAAGGATGCTTGCGTGAAACCCCAGAACCGGACAATATCTGGTAGGGGAACTCCGTGTTCTCCCCTCATGTGGCCCCTACGTGGGCACTGGGTGCCTCACGTGCTCCGCGGAGGTGGGGGCGTGACATTTAGTATCAGAGCCGAGGACGGCTCTAGTCCGAGGATGGGTGAATGAAAGATCCCACATCGGCTAGACTTGTTCAGAGCCTGGGCATATTTGGCGGGTGTCTCCAACTTCTGCATACGCGTTTTGGAAGCAAAACAAAACTGGGGAGGAGTGAAGGACGCTTGCGTGAAGCTCCGAAACCGGACAATATTTGGCAGGGAAGCTCCGTGTTTCCCCCTTTATGTGGCCCCCACATGGGCACTGGGTGCCTCATGTGCCCCGCGGAGGCGGAGGCATGACAGTTTGACAATTAGAAATTCTAGATCAGAAACTTAGATGATACATTCCTAACTAGATTTCCTATTACATGAATACATATTGTTGTGCCGAGAAATAGAACACAACCCCTTTGATTGCTCAACAAAATGTGCCGATTGTG
>JAOXJJ010034979.1:0-21181 GCA_025769935.1 Phoenix roebelenii | reverse complement strand
ATCAAGGGATTGAATCAGGAGGTCTAAGGTTGTAGTTGGTGATCCTTTGTGAAAACCAACCGGGTTGTTTGTGAGTCCAAGTAAAACAAACGAAGTGGTTCATTGTGAGCCAGTAAAACAACAAGTTTGGTTGTGAGCTTGTAAAACAACTGTGCTGTAATTCTAGAATTATAGTGAAAATCTCAAGTGAAGCTTGGAGAGTAGACGTAGGAGCAAATGTAGCTCCGAACCACTATAAATCTTGTGTCTTTGTGCCGTACTTTCCATTATCTCACTTTCCTATTTTCTCTAGCATTCAAGACTGACACTTCAGTCTAATCACGATTTAATATTTTACATTTTTAATTACAACCCAATTCACCCTCCCTCTCTTGGGCTACTTGCTGGGCAACAAGTGGTATCAGAGCCAGGTTCTCTTCAATAGAGACTATTGTCTAAGTCCCTTTTTGAGTAAAAGATTTAATGGCAACCCATTTTGGATTAACCTCAGGGGAAGGACAGTCAACCAATAGGCCACCCCTATTTAATGGAACAAACTATACCTATTGAAAAGCAAGAATGAGAATATTCATTCAAGCCCAAGACTATAATTTTTGGAGCATCATTGTCAATAGGCCTCACATTTCCACACACATTGTTGATAACTTAGTAATTTCCAAACCCGAAAAGGACTGGGATGAAAATGACATGAAAAAGGCACAACTAAATGCCAAGGCTATGAATGTGCTTTATTGTGCCTTAGATGCAAATGAATTCAATAGAGTATCAACATGTAACTCCGCTAAGAAGATTTGGGATAGACTTGAAATCACACATGAAGGCACAAATCAAGTTAAAGAGTCAAAAATTAACTTGCTAGTGCATAAATATGAATTGTTTAAAATGGAGCCATCTGAAAATATTACTTCCATGTTTACTAGATTTACTGATATCATTAATGGACTAAAGAGCCTTGGAAAAGTGTATTCTAATAGTCAGAAAGATTCTTCGTTCACTACCACGCTCTTGGAAAGACAAAGTGACGGTAATACAAAAAGCCAAGGATCTCAGCAACCTTCCTCTAGAGGAGCTTCTCGGATCCTTGATGACTCATAAACTCACCATGAACCAACATCTTGAGGATGAGAGTCAGAAGAGAAAAGAAATAGCATTTAAGGCTTCTACCCAAAAGGAATGTAATGAGAGTAGTGATGAAGGAGAAGATGAGAGTAATGATGATATTGCCCTCCTTGCAAAAAAAATCAGTAAGTTTATGAGGAGAAGTAAGATGAACCTCAAAAGGAATCCCATAATAAGAAGTGAGGTAGAAAAGGATAAGGAGAAAGGGAAAGATCCCTTAGTAGGCTATGAGTGTAAGAGACCCGGACACTTTAGGCTAGACTGTCTGCTCTTAAAGAAACAGCAAAATAAAAAGAAGAAGGCATTTGTTACTATGTGGGGAGATAGCGACGAATCCTCATATGAAGAAGAACCCCAAGAAGTAGCCAACATCTGTCTTGTGGCTCAAGACAATGAGGTAAGCCCTAGTGCACCACCAAGTTTTACTTTTGATGAATTATATGAAGCTTTCAATGAGCTAGTTAGTGATTATAAGAAACTTGGCATGAAAAATAAGGAGTTAAGAACTGAAAATAAAACTCTAAATGAATTATCAAAAAAATACAATGAAGAAAAATAATCCTTAACCAATGAAATGCAAATGCTGAAATTTGAAAAACTGAAGAAAGTCAAACAAAATGAAGAGCTGCTAAATAAGAACCAAAATCTTACAAAGAAGTAGATAAGTATAAGTTAATTGTAGATAAGTTCATTTGTAGCTTTGAAAAAATAGATATCATTCTAAACAGTCAAAGAACTGTTTTTAACAAAGCCGGACTTGGATTTAGGCCTAAAAAGGAACAAAAACTTCTAATGAATTTTTTTGTCAAAGCAACAAAGACTGAATCCAATGAATCTACATGTTTCTGCTGTGGTAAACCCGAGCATAAATCTTATATGTGCAACTATAGACAAACATTAAAAAAGGGTAACATAAAGAAAATTTGGGTTCCAAAAGGAACCACTCGCACTAACTATGAAGGACCCAAGAAGACTTGGGTACCTAAAGCCTTTTGATTCTCATACAAATATGTCTTGCGGCCAATCAAGCTAAAAGAAATTGATACCTCGATAGTGGCTGCTCAAGACACATGACCGGTGACAAAGATCAATTCTTCACTCTTGAGTCGAAAGAAGGAGTGGTAACCTTCAGCGATAATAGCCAAGGTCAAATCATTGGTATTGGTAAAATTCAAATCTCTCCTTCTAGATTCATAGATAATGTGTTATATGTGAATGGATTAAAGCATAATCTTTTGGGCATTAGTCAATTGTGTGATAGAGGTCTCAAAGTTACCTTTGAAGCATCATTATGCACAATATCTAATTCATCCAACAACAACACTATCTTTATAGGACACAAGCATGGTAATGTTTATATGATAAACTTAGATGAACTTGTAAGAAGTAGTCAATGTCTAGTAGTCACAAACATAAAAGACAATGAAACTAGTTGGTCATGGCATCGTAAGCTAGGGCATGCAAGTATAGACTTAATCTCAAAATTGATTAATAAGGAATTAGTTAAGGGAATACCTAAGATGAACTTTGAAAGAGAGAGTATGTAGGGCTTGTCAACTAGGAAAACAGACAAGAAGTGTCTTCAAGTCTAAAAATGATGTGACAACTTCAGGCCCTTAAAATTGCTTCATATGGATCTTTGCGGACCAACTAGGACCCCTAGTTTAGGAGAAAAGAAGTATGGTTTAGTAATAGTGGATGACTACACTAGGTACATATGGGTAATGTTTCTACCACATAAAGATGAAACCTTTTCAATCTTTCTGAAATTCTATAAGAAAGTCCTAAATGAAAAAGGAACAACCATTATCTCAATAAGAAGTGATCATGGAACAAAATTTGAGAAAGATAAAAATGGAATTAATCACACCTTCTCAGCACCTAGGACACCTCAACAAAATGGAGTAGTAGAAAGAAAAAATAGAACTCTAATAGATATGGCTCGAACCATGCTATGTGAGGAAAATCTTCCAAGATATTTATGGGCTGAAGCAGTAAATAAAACATACTATATTTTAAACAGGGTTTCCATCAGACCAATTCTTAAAAAAACTCCCTATGAGCTTTTGAAAGATAAAAGACCAAATATTAGTCACCTTCATGAGTTTGGTTGTATATGCTACATACACAATAATGATAAAAAAAATCTAGAAAAGTTTGATTCAAAATCAGATGATGGAATATTTTTAGGATACTCATTAACTAGTAAAGCATATAGGGTGTTTAATAAAAGAACATTGGTAGTTGAGGAGTCAGTACATGTAGTCTTTGATGAGAATTCAAGTCAATCACTTAGGATGGATGAACTTAAAGATGATATAGGAATTTTGGAAAATGAGCTTGAAAGAACGACTTTTGAAGATCCATCCAATTCCAACAATAAAGAAGATATTGAACAAGTTCAAATTGAAACAGTTGAGAAATTAGATCATAATCTACCTAAAGAGTGGAAATATACAACTAGCCATCCTAAAGAATTAATTATAGGCAATCCAGCACATCAAATTCAGACGAGCATCTCTTAGAAACACAAATAACTACTTAGCTTTTGTATCTCAAATTGAATCCAAGACTCTAGAAGAAACAGAAGAAGATGCAAATTGGGTAAATGCAATGCAAGAAGAATTAAACCAATTTACAAGAAACAATGTTTGGGAACTAATTGAAAGATCGAAGAATTATCCTGTAATAGGTACAAAATGGGTTTTCAGAAATAAGCTAGATGAAAATGGTGTTGTTATAAGAAACAAGGCTAGACTCGTAGCAAAGGGATATAATCAAGAAGAATGAATTGACTTTGATGAAACCTTTGCACCAGTAGCTAGGTTAGAGGCCATTAAATTGTTGCTTGCTTTTGCTACTTCTATGGACTTCAAACTTTATCAAATGGATGTCAAAAGTGCTTTTCTAAATGGGTATATAACTGAAGAAGTGTGTGTATAACAACCTTCAGGATTATCATGTGTTTAAACTTAATAAGGCACTCTATGGACTAAAACAAGCACCAAGAGCATGGTATGAAAGATTAAGTAAATTTTTATTAGAAAACAAATTCACTAGAGGATATGTTGATACTACTCTATTTCTGAAATGAAAAGATAAAGATATATTGATAGTACAAATCTACGTAGATGACATTATATTTGGAGCTACCAACAACAATTTATGTCAAGAATTCGTGGAATTAATGCAAAGTGAATTTGAAATGAGTACGGTGGGTGAACTAAACTTCTTCCTTGGATTACAAATCAAACAACTAAAGGATGGAATATTTATTAATCAAGCCAAATATATCAAAGAATGTTAAGAAAATTTGGCTTGGAAACCAACAAGTCCATAGGCACACCTATGAGCTCAGCATGCAAATTAGACGAGGATGAGGTGGGTAAGAGTGTAGACCAAAAGCTATCCAAGGGTATGATTGGATCCCTTTTGTATCTTACCGCAAGTAGGGCAGATATTATGTTTAGTGTGTGCATGTGTGCTAGATTTCAATCAAATCCTAAAGAGTCACACCTACTTGCAATTAAAAGAATTTTTAAATATCTAGTTGGAACTCAACTTATAAGGTTATGGTACTCAAAAGATTCTAGTTTGAAATTAATAGGATACACTGATGCTGACTTTGTAGGTTGTAAATTAGATAGAAAAAGCACTAGCGGTACATGTCAACTTTTGGGTGAAAACTTGATTTCATGGTTTAGTAAAAAGCAAAATTCGGTTGCATTATCAACTACGAAAGCCGAATATATTGCAGCCGAAAGTTGTTGTGTTCAAATCCTATGGATTAAACAACAATTAGAAGACTATAGGATTAAGCAAACAAAAATACCCATAAACTGTGATAATACTAGTTCTATAAATCTACCTAAGAATCCAGTTCAATACTCAATAACTAAACACATTGAAATACGACATCACTTTTTAAGGGATCATATCTCAAATGAAGACATATCACTCGATTTTGTGTGCATCGATGATCAATTAGCCGACATCTTTACAAAATCATTGAATGAAGATAGGTTTTGTACTCTTCAAAGAAAATTGGAAGTAATTGATCCTTTTCAATGATCATGCCTTCACTTTCCTCAATTCATTCCTTCATGACCTAATTCCCAATCAAATTGTGCACTCATGATTAATTTCTAAAGGTAAAAGTAAATCGAATCAATTCTAGAACTTTTTGGATTAACCATTATAAATGATCTGAAAAAAAAGCAAACCTCGAGCCGACTCGAGAAGAATCTGAGTTGACTCAAGTGCGAGTCATCTCTAGCTATTGCGGGAGACGTCTCGAGATCGGACTCACAATGACCTATCTTTTCCGAGTCGTCTCGAACTTTTGCGGAAGACGTCTCGAAGGAGAGCTGACAGTGTCGAGTTGACTTGATTTTTGCGCGAGACGTCTCGAGTTCAAATCGACATTTTTTTTATGTACCGGAGCCGTCTCTTCATTCATTTTTCCCGAGCTTTCTCCTTGAGTTCCTCTCTATCCTCGAGCTTAGGATCATCCAATGTTCCCAAAACCCTAGGTACACTTTCAAGTCTAACCTAGGTTAGGTCTCCATGGCTCCTAAGAAATCCTCCAGCTCATGCGGAAAACATCCTATCATGGCAAAAGCGAGGAATGAGCCAAACCCTTTCGGATCCGTGGCCCCTTCCTCTCCTAGACCAGAGATCCTACATTCGTGCGACATGAGGGCGGTCACGATCGGTAGAAAGGTCGATTTCCATTTCCTTTTTCATGAGGGATTTAGCCTAGGTAATCATCTAAAGGCCTTAGGTCTAGAACTTCTCTGCTCTTTGAACGTCCCGACATACCCAGGACTAGTTAGGGAGTTCTTCAGCACCGTAGAAAGGGGAGACGGTGCTCTAGTGGGATGGGTCAAAAATGTCAAGATTGTCATAATCGAGGCCTTACTGTCTAGAGTATTTTGCCTTCCCAATATAGGGCCTTCACCCTCCTCTCATCCTGATAGGGTAGAAGCACTAAGGACTATATTAGGACGAGAGCCCATAAGTCCAATGGGGGAAGTTTTCGCAAATTAGCACTTGGCTGAAATGCGACTGCTACTTAGCATCATAGGTCAGGTCCTCTTTCCAAAAACTGAAAGATTTGATTTTATTTCTGAAAGAGACCTAGCAGTCATGTATCACATTGTACATGAACTGCCTCTGAACTTCGCTAGGCTAATGTACCTCCACATCCTAGAGCTCGTGTCCAAAAAGAAAATTAGTTTACCCTATGACAAGGCCTTCACCTTAATCTTTAGGGAATTCGGAGTTTCCATATCTACAAGAGATACTTCTCTCGAGCTACAAAACATTGATTATGTAGACGAGAAGATCTTTCAAAGAATGGGGTTCATAAAGTTAGAAAATGGTTGGGTTGGAAAGCCCGGTCACATCACAAGAACCTCTCTCTCCAGAGCTCCACCTTCGCCACCACTTCCTCCTCCATCCTCTACTCCTACCTCAGCCACAGAACTTCCAGAATCCTCTGCTCTGGCTCCTCCACCCACATTGAGGGATGATCAGCTGTGAAGGATGGCCTCCTTCATGGTTGATGAGATGGCCTCCCACGGTCTAATTAGTGGAGCACCTTCTTTGGAGATCACACCTTCCATAGTGGCTCTCACCCAGGCCGTAGGTGAGATAAAGGTAGAATTATCAAGTCTCCGTTGTCTTCTTCAAGCTCAATATCAATGATTTCTAGATACAGAAGAAAACATATGGAGCTTCCAAGTATTAGTCCGAAGAGACGTGGAGAAGCTAAACGAGAATGCCGAAAAACTTGCCAACCTACTCCTAGAGAACCTACACAAGAACACTGAGATGATAAGTCAACTTAGCAAGTCTCAGCGGTTGGAGAGCTCCGAGATCCTCAAAATTTTTGGAGATATCCTCACGGCAATTATCCATCTTCTCGAAAATCAACCAGGGCCCTCCTCAAGAATTCAACCCCTATGATTTAGTATATGTATAGGAAAAAAATCTCCAAATCTATTGTACTTTATGTTTGAATCAGTCATGTATACAACATTTTGATGAAATGAAATGATCAATTTCTTCTCTCATCTACTCAATATTTTATGATTGCTGCACTCCTCTATTATATTTTGCTAATGACAAAAAGGGGGAGAAGAGTTGGGAAGACAAGAACTAAGTATAAATGGTAAAGAAGGCAAATTAAATGCACAAATTTAGGGGGAGCTAAGTGAAATTAAATGCACTAATCTAGGGGAAGCTAAGTGAATGATGTTTACAAATTAAGGACTCACAATGTTTACACAAATTCATCAATGTAAAGACTCACAATGGCTAAACAATAAAATTTACATAACTATACAATTTCAAGTGAAAGAGGGAGCATTATAATATTAAAGATTGTTGCTCACACCTTTCATATCTCGGATAAATTAAAAATGAGCATACATTCTTGATTGGATTTACTTATTTAATTCATACTTGGTTGAAAATACTCAATGTTTTGTTATCATCAAAAAGGAAGAGATTGCTGAGTAATTGATTATTCCCCTACTCGGTTTTGATGTGCCAAAACATTTTGAGTGCATTCCTTCTTGGTCTAACAATTTTAAACAAGTATTATCAGGGTAACAATGCTATAACTTCAAAAGAAAATCTTAGGAAATGGTTCATGAATCTTAAACTCAAGTGTTAGAACCATTCAAATATTTTTCAGAACTAGAGTCGACTTTCAGAAAGTACGAGTCGACTCCGACACAAGAATGGCATACTAGCACACCCTCGAGTCGTCTCCACAAAGCGCGAGTCGACTCTCTCAGAGAGACAGAAAGAGATATTTTCGGTCGCAAAGCACAAGTCGACTCGAGTCAGACGCGAGCCGTCTCCCACCTTTCGGATGAAGCATGAGACGACTCCCAACAACCACAAGACGCCTCTCTCAGACAGACAGAAACATGTATTTCGGATCGCAAAGCGTGAGTCGTCTTCTATCTGTCGGACGAAGTGCGAGTCGCCTCCTAACTGCCACGAGACGTCTCTCTCAGACAAAGGCAGAAAACTCTTTTTCAGCAGATCAAGATGCGAGACGACTCCTGAACCGCACAAGCCGACTCCAACAAAAATCGACTGATAACCTGTCAGCATGATTCCGAGCCAGAGCCAACACCAAAATCATGCGAGATGCCTCCCACTTTAGTCGAGCCGACTCCTGGATGGGCGAGACGACTCCAGCTTCAACGGACTTTTTCTCAGGAGTGCCAAGCACGATAGAACGGCTACTCTTTTGTGTCTAACGGCTAGTTTTTCAAAATGAAGCTATAAGAAGACCCGTTCTGAGTGAAACAGTAACAAAGAATGAAAAATCCAAAGAAAGAAGAATCAATAAAATCATTTGCATCAAGAGCTCAAAAGAACATTCAAAGAAAAAATCGGAAGAAAGCAACTCTTCATCGAAGAACCCATCCTTTCTCCACACCAGAGCTGAAATAGAAAGATCCTCCATCACTGACTGACTCGTGAGAGGATCCAGAAGAAAAGAAGCAGCATCTCAATCGGCAAATATTATCTGAGAAGCTTCTTTTCCCTGTTCTCATTAAGATTGTTTGAACTGCTTTTTTAGAAGCTTGTATTCACACATTTATTTCTATATTTGGGTGCTTGATTCAATCAAGGGATTGAATCAGGAGGTCTAAGATTGTAGTTGGTGATCCTTTGTGAAAAGCAACCGGGTTGTTTGTGAGACCGAGTAAAACAAATGGAGTGGTTCATTGTGAGCTGGCGAAACAACAGTTTGGTTGTGCTGTGCTTGGGGAGTGGACGTAGGAGCAAAGGTAGCTTCGAACCACTATAAATCTTGTGTCTTTGTGATGTGCTTTCCATTATCTCACTTCCCTCTTTCCTCTAGCATTCAAGATTGACACTTCAGTCCAATCATGATTTAATATTTTATATTTTTAATTACAACCCAATTCATCCCCCCCCTTGGGCTGCTTGTTGGGCAGCACCTCACATAAGGTTTATTTTCAAATTGGGGGTGTACCGAACCCGGAGATCCCTACAAGTACTAAATGTTATCATTGCTATGCGAGATAGGCCCGGGTCTGGGTTACATAATTTGGATCTTGATATCCGAGCATGGAGGAGAACAAACTCAAACACTTATTGAAAGAAAAAGAATTTTATTGATAGAAAAGGCCGAAGCCCGAATACAAGAGTACCCAACCTCGTGGTCGGAAGAATTACAAAGGGCCTAAATGGCCAGCCTTAGAAGAACAAGAATAAAAATTAATCGACATGGACGACCTCCACATTAGTGTCGGCTATGGCCTCCGATTCGGTTGCGACCTTGGAAGCGTCGTCTCTACCTACTTCAATGGCTTCAGCTCCAGCGTCGGTGTCAAGAACGACTGATGATTCCACCCCGTTGGCAGCATCGGGGGCAATCTTCGACCTGGCCTCAGCAGTGGCGTCCACGGTGTTAGAAGTATGCCCTAGAAGCCAATTTGGCTGACACATTATTTTATTCTGGGATATAAATTTGTACTTGACCTAATAATGAATTTATTAGGATGGGCATTCTTTTCATTCATGTTCTTATGTGTCCATGAATCGTCCAAAAAATTAATAAGATGATGACACATATTCTTAGAGTTGAGAATTTGAGGCATGTGTCATTGGTGATTAATTCCTGAATTACTCCTGATCGATGGATCCATCATGAGGGACGATGATCGATCCGCTAAGATTAGTGCACAGATCACTTAGTCAGATGGATGAGTCTTGAGTCCATAGTGTGGGGACACTAGAGTGATTATACAAGTACTTGTTAGAGAACAAGGGTACTGAGCGTGACTAAAGTAAGTAGTCACTTGGATGTCGATCCACTCATCAGTGACTTACTTGATGTTGCAGTTGTCTGACTGGTCCTTTGACCTGCGATGCCTCAGCTATTCATGGTGAGGTTGTTCTTGTTTGACGAGCACATAAACATGGGCCCTATCCATTTGGGTCCTTGTGGTGCAGATTGGCTGCAGTAGGTTCATTATAGGAGTAGGGGTGCATCTAGATGGAATCTATCGATCTTGATAGATTAGGAGAGATCCTATGTAACTTATGAGACTGAGTTCATAAATCCTTGGCCAATGTAGTTTTTGAAAAAAGAGTTTTCTAATCTCGAACTAGAGTCGAATAAATTTTACAAATGATAGATGATGGGGTTTGACGAATTATCCAGAACCTCCATCCTGTTGGAATCCACAATAGAGGAACTATATCATACGCTAACTACACCTAGAGATTCATCATTCCATTCTGCTAGGATGCTAATACATGCTGCTAGGTGTCACTAGTGAATGGTGAGACTCAAAGGCATTCACTTGGTGATCAATGAACCCGAATGAGAAGTGTTGGAATTGTTCCAACCCGTTGAAAGGAGTTTCAATGATATTGTGATAGGGATCAAAATATATCTCACTACCAGACAGAATAAAATCTATGGGGTCATACACAATAGAGGATATGATTGATCTAATGGTTGGATTGTGATTTAGAATCACAATAATTTATAATTATCAATTTGATTGATAATTAATTTAATCCACTAAGAGTTAGTGAGTTGAAGAAGAAATTAATTGCAATTGGATTGCAATTTGATTGAATCAGTTGGACTTAATTGGGTTCGATCTTATATGATAAGGTTCAAGAGTCTTACTTGGAATAGGACACCTAGAGTTCTAATTGGATTAGGACTTTAAATTATTAGAATCCTACTTAGGGTAGGATTCCTAAAGTCCTAATTGGATTAGGACTAAAATTATATGAGTCTTAATTAGATTAGGACTCCTAGAGTTCTAATTAATTATTGGTCTAATAGATGAAGATGACTTTAATTAGATTAGGATTGAAGAGTTCAATTGAGTCATGATCCAATTGGGTCCTAATTAGATTAGGACTAATATGGATAAGGATTGGATTCACCTAATCCTCCTTAGAGGAGGATTTCAACATCCAATCAAAGGAGGCCCCATGCCCCACTTGATCAAGTGGGGCGTGCTCCCGGGATCCACATCCTGGGAGGTCCGGGATGCGAGACCCGGTTAGGGCATGGCTCCTCCTAATTTTAAGGAGGAGGCCACGCCTAGGCCATCTATATGAAAAAAAATAAAAGGAGGCCAGCCCCCCTTGGGATTGAGACTCTTCTTTTCATGATGGTTCTCCTTCTTCCTCCTCTTCATTAGCCGCATGGAAGGAAACATAGAGAGGAAGGTGTTCCTCTCTTCCCTCCTTCTTCCATAAAAAGAAAAGGAAGAAAGTGTTTCTTCCTTCTCCTTCTTTCTCCTCTTGAAAGCAATCAAAAGTTGATTGCTTGGAGGAATTCCAACCATCAAAGATGAATCTCTGCAAGGGAGTTAACACCCCGATGAGATCACAACCTTGATCGAGCAAGATCTTCATGTGGATACCCGTAGAGGCCGGACGCATGTGCAGCTTCAAGCGAACCTTCCAACAAATTCACGATCATCAGTTTGGGATGTTCATCTACCCGCACAAGGTGAAGATTTGATCTTTACAAGTTTTGTAGATCTGAAAAATAATCAAGCAATTAATTTTAATCCTTTTCTTTAGATTTTATGATCTTCTGAGTTAGAGAACTTATAACTTTAAATAAGATGAACGACCCTGCACGCATCTTTTCGCTGCGATCGTCGCAACGCGTGCGGAGGTAACCCGACAGTGGTATCAAAGCCGCATTTTTGGGATTAAGATTAACAATAATAGGCTTGATTAGGATTTTATTAGATCTGAATTTTAATATTCATGCTTGCTGAAATTTTTTGCATGCCGAAATTTCAGATTATTCTTATGATCTTGCATGTTGATTTTAAATTACAATGAGATTGAAACAATTAAAAATCATGTCTTGTATGATCAGAGATTCATTGGTAGCATGATTAAAATTAAAATTATCAGATCAGAAATTGTATGCATGAGATGCATGTGATAAGAACCAATCATGGATTCATGATCATAAAAATATATTTTTCTGTTTATGCCTATGCTTAAAAAGAAAATTATATATGCATGAGATGAATAAGATATGATCAAATCATGGATTCATGATAATTAAAGGATAATATTATTTAGGCCAATGCTTAAAAGAAAATTGTATATGCATGAGATGTATATATATAAATGTTAAGCAATCTTTACATGGGATGTAAATAAAAATCCAAATAGGTTAGGTCATTTACATAAGATGTAAACCTAAACTACTATGTCATTTACATAAGATGTGAACACATAACATATGAAAGAGTTTCATATTCACATAGGATATAAACCTAAACAAATATGTCATTTGCATAAGATGTAAACACATAACATATGAAAGAAGTTTCATATTTACATAAGATGTAAACCCTAATCGAAACCTAAATCGATTAAAACCTCCTCAATCAGTCGAGAGTGAATGATATATTAAGCTAGCAATATTTAATTAATTGATCTAATTGGTGTCCAGGAAAGCATTAAAGGTGGTTACTTAATTAGGACCTTACTCTCTGAGTAAGAGGAGCCTTCCACCTGCTTATTTGGTCAATTGATCGATTACCACCTATGAAGAGCTCAAAGTTGGAATCTTTAAGACTAGATTACCTAATATTAAGTCTAGAGGTCTTCCACCATAGTAGAGCTACTAAGATCTTTTCGGCGTTGATTTGTCTCAGCTAGATATAGTGGGCAAGTTGCATCGGAGAACTGGACCTCTCTATTGACATAAGATGTAGTGGGGTTAAAGGTTAGGTTGGGCGCCAATAACTATTAGGTGAGGACCCAATGACGACTTTACTTCTGCGGAATATATGGTGGGTCTAACTTAACCAAGGACCGGGGCCAATAACTGTTAGGTGAGGTCCTTATGACTTGGAAACCAAGTTGGCTACAACTTTCTTGAGAAGCATTGCACAAGAAGTTGTACACTCATCGTTTATCTGCCACTAATAATTGTTAGGTGAGGTGACATGTAAATTGATGGGACTGTAGCATCCCACTTGAAACCTAGAGTCGCAGATTTTCGTTTCTCTACCGGAGGAGTGTAAGAGATTCGAGAAAATAGTGGAAGGTGTTTGTTCTAAAAGGCCCTAAAACAAATAGAGTTCAAGTACAAAATTCTAATTAGAATCTTTACTCTCTAAAAATTATAAAGTTAGCTTCCAAACTCTTAACTCATATCCTAGAGAACAACTGTTTGACCAAACTCAATTATAAAGACTGGCTCAGCAATTTCAAAATAGTTTTAAATTATGGGAAATTAGGTATATGCTAGACCATGAAATCTCCGTGTTACCAGTCCGTCCGATCATTGATCGGCGTAAGATGCATGCTAAGTGGACGAACGATGATAATATAGCTAGGTGCTGCATAAAGGCATTAATGTCCAATGAACTTTAATGCTAGCATGAGAACATGAAGACTACCAGGGACATATTGAATCACCTGCAAGAGTTGTAGGGTGAACAGAGTCACGCAGCATGGTTTGAAGTGTCCCAAAGGCTCTTCAAGGCCAAGATACATGAAGGGCAATCCATCCATGATCATGGTTTGATCATGATAAAGGACTTAGAGGAGCTTAAGAAGCTCGGCATGACCAAGCGTAAGGAATTGCAAATGGATTTGATCCCGCAATCCTTCTAGCTTCATATGAACAGTTTATAGTAAACTATCATATGAACAAGACTGTATGCACCAAAATAAAATTATTAAATAAATTGGTAACTACCTTAGGGACCTTGAAGAGTTCAAGGGGTATAGTTCTCACTATCGAGTTGGCTTCCACTTTCAAGAGAGAGTCTACCTGAAAGAAGAAGAAGCCTGCAAAGAAGTGGAAGACCAAGAAAATGCCAAGTAAGAAAGTTCCAAGAAAAAGGCCAATTGCAAGGGAAAGTGTTTCCATTGCATTATGAACAGCCATTGGAAGAGGAACTATCCTACATACATGGGAAGCATAAAAAGCAAGAAAGGGTGACACACCTTAAGAAGGTATGTCAAATATGCTCAGGATACTTAGGAACTATTACCTGCTGCTAGCAGAAATTTGATTTCTGTATCTTGTTTAGCATAAGAATATTTTTATAAGATTGCTGTTTCATTTATTTGAGAAATAAATTGGCTCCATATGGTTTATGGTTGACAGTCTCTATCACTTACATTTGGATGTATCTATGAAATTATCTGAGCAAATAGTGAGTACCATAGGATCCAAAGATCTAGAGATAAGATAAATCTAAGGTATTTGTGGCACCTCAGGCTTGGCCATATAGGAGAAGACAAAATAAACAAATTGGAGAAACATGGGCTTCTATCTCATTAACTTCCGAGTCATATCTGATTTGTGAATCCTGCCTTCAAGGAAAGATGGCCAAATTACCCTTTGTAGGACATGGAAAGAGGTCCACTGAAATACTTACCCTAGTAAACACTGATATGTGTGGCCCATTCAATGTGCAAGCTAGGGATCATAATTTTTACTTCATTTACCGATGATTACTTACGGTATGGATATGTGTATGAAACACAAATTTGAAGCTTTTGAAAAGTTCAAAAAGTTCAGATATGGAGTAGAAAAACAAATAGAAAAACTCATTAAGGTTCTTCGATCAGATCGAGGAGGTGAACATCTTAATGGAGAGTTCGGTGATTATCTCAAGGAGAATGGTATAGTTTCATAATGGATCCCTCCTGGTACACCTCAGCTCAATGGAATGTCAGAGAGGAGGAATCGGATCCTATTGGATATGGTCAAGTCCATAATGAGCTTCACTGATTTATCCTTATTTCTTTAGAGAGATACCCTATTTTCAGCTATTTACTTATTGAATAGAGTTTTCTCTAAAGTCCGTACCTACCACACCATATGAGAGATATGGCATGGTAAGAAGTCGAATCTTGGTTATCTTAAACGACAATAGGCGGACAAGTTAGAGGATAGGACAATTAGTGCTCATTTTAATGGATATCCTTAAGAGTCATTAGGATACGATTTTTCATCCCACAGGATCACAAAGTGTTTGTGAGCCGACATGTTATCTTCATGAAAAATAGTTTTTTTCTTGATAGAGATGGTGGAAGAAAAATTGAGCTCGAAAAGAAAGTCTCTGAAGAGTAACGAGCCATTGTGCCTATAAAACCTATTCATATCGAGCTAGTACATGCAGTACCTCCTCCACCTCATAGATCTATATGATCTTCCGTCCTCCTAAAAGGTACTTAGGTATGCTTACAGAGGATGTAGAGAAAATGTTCCTCATGGGAGATAGGAATCAAGGTACGGATCCCAATACCTACAACGAGGCAATGTTAGACATCGATTCTGAGAGATGGCTGGAAGCAATGAAGTTAGAGATGGACTAAATGAATTCTAACCAAGTTTTGACCTTAGTAGATCCACCAGAAGGTATAGTACCTATTGGGTATAAATGGATCTACAAAAGAAAATTAAGTTCGGATGGTAAGGTACCTATAAGACAAGGCTAGTGGCGAAAGGTTATAGTCAGTGTGAAAGAATTGACTATCAGAATACTTTTTCACCTGTAGCCATGCTAAAGTCCATTCGAATATTGCTTGCTGTTGCAGCATATCATGATATTGTGATGGTGATCACAAGGTCTGTAAACTGCAAATGTCCATCTATGGACTAAAGAAAGCATCTCGAAATTAGAAAACTCGTTTCAACATTGTAATCAAATCGTTTGATTTCATCAAGAACAAAAAGGAACCATGTGTTTATTAGAAGGTTAGTGGGAGGACTATTGTATTTCTCGTATTGTACGCGGATGATATCTTTCTTGTTGGGAATGATATTTCCATGCTAACTAAGATCAATGTATGGTTGTCTAAGGAATTCTCCATGAAAGACCTTAGAAAAGCATCCTATTTTTAAAAATTAAGGTCTATAGAGATAGATCTAAGAGGATGCTTGTCCTATCATAGAATATGTACATAGAGAAAGTGCTGAAGAGGTTCGGCATGGAAACCTCTAAAAGGAGATTATTATCCCTTAGGCATAGGGTAAACCTCTCCAAGAAGATGTGCCCCAACACATCTGAAGAGATTCAACGGATGAGCAAGATCCCTTATGCTTCGGCTATAGAGAGCCTTATGTATAACATGCTATGTACACGACTTGATATAGCATATGTTGTGAGTGTCATGAACATATATCAGTCAAATCCTGGCCACAAGCACTGGATAGCTGTGAAAAATAGTCTTAAGTACTTAAGAAGAACTGAGGACATGTTCTTGATCTTTAGAAGAAGATCAGTGTTAAAGGTAGAAGGATACACACATATTGATGATAGAAAGTCTACATCAGAATATGTGCAATGGTATTCGGTAATTTGGAAGAGTTCCAAACAATCGATCATTACAGATTCTACCTTGGAAACTGAATGTATCGCCGCCTCTAAGGGTGCAGTGGAAACCTTCTGGATCAAGAAGTTTATTGCAGAATTAGGTGTAATGTCATCAGATCCTATAACACTATACTGCAATAACAATGGCACCATAGCACTAGCTAAGGATCCAAGGTCTCACCAGAAGTCTAAGCACATAGAGTAGGGATTTAACCTGATACGCGACTAAGTCGAAAAGAAATAAGTAGAGGTACAGAGAGTAGAGTCCACAGTTAACGTGGTAGACCCATTCACTAAGCAGCCAAGTCAGCAAAAAATTGAAGCACATCTTGAGAAGATGGGGCTTAGATTTATGGCTGATTGGCTTTAGTGCAAGTGGGATATTGTTAGAAGTATGCCCTAGAAGCCAATTTTGCTGATGCATTATTTTGTTCTGGGATATAAGTTTGTACTTTAATAATAAATTTATTAGGATGGACATTCTTTCCATTCATGTTCCTATGTGTCCATGAATCGTCCAAGGAATTAAGAAGATGATGACGCATATTTCCAAGAGTTAAGAATTTGAGGCATGTGTCATTGGTGATTAATTCTTGAATTGCTCCTGATCAATGGATCCATCACAAGGGACGGAGATCGATCCGCTGAGATTAGTGCACAGATCACTTGTCAGATGGAGGAGTCTTGAATCCATAGTGTGGGGACACTGGAGCGATTATGCAAGTGCTTGTTAGAGAACAAGGGTACTGAGCGTGACCAAAGCAAGCAGTCACTTAGATGTTTATCTACTCATCAGTGACCTACTTGATGCTGCAGTTGTATGACTGGTCCTTTGACCTACGATGCCTCGGCTATTCATAGTGAGGTTGTTGTAGTTTGACGAGCACAAAAATATAGACCCTATCCATTTGGGTCCTTGTGGTGCCGATTGGCTGCAGTAGATTCATTGTAGGAGTAGGGGTGCATCTAGATGGAATCTATCGATCTTGATAGATTAGGAGAGATCCTATGTGATTTATGAGACTGAGTTCGTAAATCCTTGGCCAAGGTAGTTTTTGGAAAAAGAGTTTTCCAATCTCGAACAAGAGTCGAATAAATTTTACATATGATAGATAATGGGGTTTGACGAGTTATCCATGACCTCCATCCTATCGGAATCCACGATAGAGGAATTATATCATACGCTAACTGCACCTAGAAGTTTATCATTCCATTCTGCTAGGTTGCCACTACATACTGCTAGGTGTCACTGGTAGATGGTGAGACTCAAAGGCATTCACTTGGTGATCAATGAACCCGAATGAGAAGTGTTGGAATTGTTCCAACCCGTTGAAAGGAGTTCCAATGATATTGTGATAGGGATCACAATATATCTCACTAGCAGACAGAATAGACCTATAGGGTCACACACAATAGTGGATTTGATTGATCTAATGGTTGGATTGTGATTTGGAATCACAATAGTTTGTAATTGCCAATTTGATTGATAATTAATTTAACCCACTAAGAGTTAGTGAGTTGAAGAAGAAATTAATTGCAATTGAATAGCAATTTGATTGAACCAATTGGACTTAATTGGGCCTGATCTAATATGATAAGATTCAAGAGTCTTACTTGGAGTAGGACACCTAGAGTTCTAATTGGATTAGGGCTTCAAATTATTAGAGTCCTACTTAGGGTAGGATTCCTAAAGTCCTAATTGGATTAGGACTAAAATTATATGAGTCCTAATTAGATTAGGACTCCTAGAGTCCTAATTAATTATTGTTCTAATAGATGAAGATGACTTATAATTAGATTAAGATTGTAGAGTTCAATTGAGTCATGATCCAATTGGATTCTAATTAGATTATGACTAATATGGATAAGGATTGGATTCACCTCATCCTCCTTAGAGGAGGATTTTAGCATCCAATCAAAGGAGGCCCCACGCCCCACTTGATGAAGTGGAGCATGCTCTCGAGATCCACATCCTGGATGGCCGGGATGCGCATCCCGGGTGTCTGGGATGCGAGACCCGGTTGGGGCATGGCTCCTCCAAAAATAAATAAAAGGCGGCCGGCCCCCCTTGGGATTGAGACTCTTCTTTTCATGATGGCGGCCTCTCTCCTTCTTCCTTCTTCCATCCGCAAAGGCCAAAGAAAGGGGGCAGCAAGCATGGTTCTCCTTCTTCCTCCTATTCATTAGCCGCATGGAAGAAAATATAGAGAGGAAGGTGTTCCTCTCTTCCCTCCTTCTTCTTCCATAAAAAGAAAAGGAAGAAAGTGTTTCTTCCTTCTCCTTCTTTCTCCTCTTGAAAGCAATCAAGAGTTGATTGCTTGGAGGAGTTCCAACCATCAAAGAGGGATCTCTGCAAGGGAGCTAGCACCCCGGTGAGATCACGACCTTGATCGAGCAAGATCTTCGTGTGGATACCCGTAGAGGCCGGACGCGTGTGCGGCTTCAAGCGAACCTTCCAACAAATCCACGATCATCAGTTTGCGGCGTTCATCTACCCGCAAAAGGTGAAATTTGATCTTTACAAGTTTTGTAGATCTGAAAAATAATCAAGCAATTAATTTTAATCCTTTTCTTTAAATTTCATGATCTTTTGAGTTAGAGAACTCAATTTTTTTTTTAAAAAAAATCTACGTTCCTCGGGACGTTCATAAGATGAACAACCCCGTGCACGTATTTTTGCTGCAATCATTGCAATGCGTGCGGAGGTAACTCGACACACGGCACCCTCACCTGCCTCATCAGCTTCGTCCAGGTCTTGCACAAGGCCACTGAGGTCGACCCTGAGGCAAAACTGCTGAACTTGGAGATGACAATTGTCGAAACCTTAGACCATAGTAGCAGCAGCCCCTTTCGCTAGCTCAGCGAGGTACTCCTTTGACCGACGAAACCTCTCAACGGCCTCACGGGCGAACGATTCCACCATATCCTCGAGCCGCCCGACCTTCACCTCCCGCTCCTCCGCCTCGCCCTGAAGGCGAACCAAAGCGGCTTCAAGCTCGGAGATGCGGCTTGCAGAGGAGGAGTGAGCCCGTGAATGCTCGGCCTCCATGGCTTGGATCTGAGCCAGCTTATCCTTTATTACGACCTCGGAAGCATGCACCTTCTGAGAGGAACACTTGCAGGCTGCATGCATTTATTTTCAAAAAATTATAGAGAAAGTATTTAAAATTAAACTATTTAATTTTTATGTATGCAAGAGATCAGATCTCTACAACAAAAATAAGAACTATATAAAGCATGAAAACAATGATTGTATATCCAACATATAATTCTGAAATTTCAGCAATCTTGAAATTTCAGCAACCATGTTTAAGATCTAATCTTAACTTTAATGCGATCAAATCTCATACCTGATTCCTTGGAGGTCCTGGATGACTCCATGCACTTTACAGCCGTACACGTGTTCGGCCTTTATAAATTGTCCACGTGAAGCACTAGGTAGATCGTCTTCCATGCGAGTCCTAGCTCGCGCAGTAACGTTGCAATGGCTGAAGCTTTCTCCTTTGAAACACTCAACCTTTGATTGTTCTTTAAGAAAATGGTGGATCGACGTGAGGAAGAAGGAGAAGAAGGGATGACGACCCTTAGGAATTTTTTTTAGAATTTTTTTGAAACCTCTAAATATTGTATATCTTGAATCCTAGGTGTGTCTTTTATAGCCAAAAGACCCCCCACGCCTCACACTTAATTTAGCCAATTAATTTGGCTGAAAAAATTTCCATAAAATTCTAGTGATTCGGCAGCTAAGAGGAGATAAACATATCTTAATTTTGTGCATTTTGGATCCCTAAAAGATAGAAATTCATGCGTCCAAAGTTCAGCCACAGACCACCCTATTTCATGCGCCATGCAATCCCTACAAATTAGGAATTTTATCTTAATCTTTTTAGCAAGATTTGAGGTGCCATTTTTATAGAAAATATATGTCACGACCTCCGCCCCGATCCGGCGGGCCGCCACGACGGTCCTAGGGTGCGAGTAGGCATAAGGCCACCAGCTACCGCGTAGAACCCTACTAACCTAACACAAACATCCTTAAACCTTCGAAACATTTTGGCATGATATATGCACAAAATGAGCACTTTTGATCTATGTTAACTTGTTAGGATATATCAAAACATACAATCACTCCACATGTCAGAGCAGCAATTACATAACCTGTCACATAATAAACCTAGACAATATATAGCAATACATTATCACAGGCACACACAACTGATCTGTATAAAACCTAGTTCCCAATCCATCCATGGCCAACCCATATCCACAACAGGATCTATGTCTATAACTGTACACTATATACAATTGAAAGGTTTATAATACACTAAAAATATATAAACCTCTATTCTACATTATACTATAGAGCAGCACAGCTAGCAGGCAACCTCTAGTCCTGCACCTCTCTATACGGCACCTACCCTGCAACAAGGATATCAACTAGGGAGTGAGTATATGAATACTCAGTGAGTGGAGTAGAGAGTACTATGCACATGAGACAAGATATAATCAAGGTTTGAGGTGAAATCTCAAGAACATATGAGCAGTCATCAATAACAGGATACATATAACTCAACATAAGAAATATGGAGTAATCATCACAGTATCACCACAATCACAATCAACTCATCTGGAGCATATATAGAATAATCAAATAAACATGAATGATA
>JAOXJJ010034462.1:0-21344 GCA_025769935.1 Phoenix roebelenii | reverse complement strand
TATATTTTATTATGCTCTGTTGTATAATACTATGTAATGTCCTTTATGGTCATTTTATCATACTAAAAGTACTTTTTCGGTTTGTTTACCAAACACATCTTAAAGTTCCACAATACTTTAGAAATGTAGTTACCAAACAGCAAATAACTTTTTATAAAAGTTCTACTTCAAAAAGCTCTACTTCTGAAAGCTCTACTGCCAATAGCTTTGCCAAACGGCGACTTAGATAGTTTGGATATGTACAACATAGGCTAAGAGATGCACCAGTATAGAGTGATTTGATATATGTAGAAGGAAAGAGAGGTAGAGGTGGACCACAAATCACATGGGATGAAGTAGCAAAGGACTTAATATCACTACATCCTTCATAAAATGTGGCCCTAAACAAAGTGAATGGGAAAAATGATTAATGTACCCAACCTTAACTATTTTGGGATGAAGGCTTAGTTGAGTTGAGTTGTTGATCCTTAAATATTCATGCACAAGAAGCAATCAAATGCTACCTAGCAACATTCATGAGAACATGTTTTGTTATACAACTCAAAATCTTTAGGCAGCTATCCTTGATTTGTATTAAGTTTTTTATCTAAGAGAGATATTGATTATGAAAGCTGTCCATGGTATGACATTTTTACATCTAATTTATCTGATCTTGTAGTTATTACATTTGATAATAATGTAGCCAGACAATTAACTTATAACGCTCCAACAATAATATCTTTGCCGGCCAATATCATTTTTGATTCATCGCCATCAAAAACAATGCAGTAATTTAAGGAAAACTCCTCCAAGGATTTTTTCAATGGCTGCTATGTTCTACCAAAAGGAACATCACATGGGGTTTGATCAAAGTAAGATAAATCCAGATATTAGTGAACAAAAGACATCAAGCAACCAATGACATTGTTATCCTTTCATCCATCATCAAAATACCATGGATCCACGATTACTCATTCAGTGTACCTATAACCCATTAAAGAAATCAACAAAGAGGGAAAAATATTTAAGATGTGAGTACCCAATCCAGATTGTGACGTGTTATTGACCAAAGATCATATGCTCACCATATTGATTAATTCTACTTTGTTTAAAGTTTTAATGAACGTAATATTAGAATTGCAGTGTCTTTGGGATGCACTCCATGATTATTGCTCTTAATACTCCAAGATGCAACTCCTGCAAATCATGTTTGAGTTTAACACTAGTAAGAGGTAGCTTAGCAAGCCTAGGATCAGAAAGTATGTCAGCAAAGTCAAATGAATTTTTGACCAAAAAACTATCACAACCATGGTTTTCATCTTGGCCAGGATAACACTCTGTATTAGGCACTCAGTGATGCAAGATAAAATATCAGCTTTTTCATTTTAAGAGCCATTATAAAATTAGAGACTCCATGATATATCAGTAAATCAGCTGCAATTTGCTAATCCTCCTTTTGTATTATAGTTTCCTCAAAACAGCCCATGACCTGACACCGAAGCCAGACGGAGATCTGGCCTACAGTGGGAGGTGTAAGCACCGTCATGACCATTGAGTGGCAAAAGGCAGTGGTTCGGCAATATCTAGACCAGGGTAGCAGATAGGCAATGGCCAGCAGGAGAGCTAGGAGGAGGGGGGAAAGAAAAAGAGTCAGTGCTGGCAGCGGCAATAACCGACAACTTTGGTGATGATGACAGTGATGCAACTGAGATGATGAACGACAGGTTTGCCATGGTTGGGCGGGAGAAGTCAAAGAGGTGAACTAGACAAGAAGAGAAGTAGGATGGCAATGAGAGAGAAGAAATCTGTAATCAATAAAACAGCAATTAATCATGTTTTAACAAATGGGTTTACATTTACTTATCTTAGTTCTAGTTCATTGTTTGACAAATCTGGTAGCTTTTATATTTAGAAAACCTTTAAATCTTCCATCAAGTCCAAATAAGCTTACATCTTAGTTCATCTATGTATTTGTCACCTACCAAGATGGCCGTGACATCGATAATTAAAAAACCTCGATCGCATCAAATTGGTAATGACAGCAAAGTTCATCATGTATTTAGTATCCTCAATGAGGATTGCTATTATTGCAACTTATCTGATTTTTAGCACTTCTATTTTGTGATTCGCTGCCCTCAAAATATTGCCCCATGTAGTCAAGTTTCACCCTTCTGACTTGAAATCATAGCCTAATACGGAAGGCATGTAATCATAGCTGAGACTTTCCATTGTTTGGATATAACTAACATAGGACTTAACCAGTTAATTTGTGATTATCTTATAGATCAACACATGACCAAGATTGTGAATAAAATATTTTAATTAGAAGGTAGATCTTTTTGAGCTTTCAACTTTTAATGTCACTTTCAACTCTCTCACCCAATACTCATTTCCCTCTTTCATTTATCAAGGAACTCTCCAATTATTCTTCTCATGATTCCTCACTGTCTCTTTTCTCACCACCCCTCGCTTCCCTGTTAACAAACGGGCTCTCTATCCCCTTCCTCTATGACCCACGGGCGCTGTCTCCATTTTCACTTCCTACTCTAATTTTTTCTTGTCCTCTTTCTGGGGCCTCCACTTCCCTTCCTCTATGACAAGTAACCATCATATTTCTATTTTCTATCCTTTAATACTGCTGCCTGGTCTTTTTTTAATATTCCAACTGTTAAATCCTTTCTTCTTTCTCTTTATCAGCTAGCTCTATCTTTTCCATTTTTTCTTTCTTCTGTTTTTCATCCTGCTACTTCCTTTCTTCTTCTTTCTACCTTTTTCTTTCTGTGTTTTTTCCCTTCTCCATTCTTTTCCATCCCACAACTTTTTTCTTCAGCCGAAGCAACAGATAGAGTAGTTGACAATGGTGGTAATTACCCCTATGAAAAATTCTAAGACAACTAATAAATCTCATATCCCCAACGCCAGATCCTTTCCCTCTCATGTAATGAAGTAAAACACAGAACTGTCAATCCTTAATATTATTCTGCAATTGAATCAGTGCTTTTACCTGGTCACCTATATTTTCACCATATTTTAAGGCTGATTTGATTTGATTTGAATTTTTATTTGCTACCTAAAACAAGGCAAAGTTCCTAATAATTTACATACTCATGTCAAAAATCACATCAGAAGACATAAGGGAATGCAATAGAAGACACTCAGCGAGAATAAAATAGGAGTAAGCTTTTGAATAAGAGAAAGAAGTCAACTCATGTATATAGAAACACAGCAGGTAAAAAAAATAAAAGGTAATTTTCCATCCACCAGCAACATCATTAATGTGAATGATACATTTTTTACCCCATTTTCATATCAAGGTTTCAATGGAGCTTGGTATATTCTGGCAAGTCCAAAATCAGCAATTTTCACAACTCCATGTTCCTCACCCTCACCCATAACCTCATTCATATCAAAGTTCAACATGAATAAGAATAAGGGAATCTTTATTTCAAGACATTACATCATTAACTTTGCCAATAATTGTACCAGAATGTTAGATGGCTTGAGGTCACAATGTATAATCCAATTACTGCAACCAAAAAATTCATGGCAATTTTAGTAAGCTTACTAGGAATCATTCCAGTAATATGTGTATAGTTGCAATGATAGTGCTGAAGCACATCAAGTTGAAAGAGAAATACAAGATACAATAGAAGCACAAAATCTAATTATCAGACATTACTATTATTGCATCTAAGAATCCTACCTGTGAAGACAATTGAGCCCATTGAGCAGTTGCCAAAGCAGTGACTTCACCGTGTACTGATTGATGGAATGGTAAAGCTTTTCTCTGTGATGTCTGATGATTTCCTACAGTGTATAAGAAATAAAGGAAAAAGGCATTTTGACACTATAAACAACTAAAATAACTAGATTACTTGGTAAACCGAAATATGAACATATTATACTATACAGTCCAAGATCCGCCGTACCGGTACCGGTCGCCGTACCCGTGGCGGACGGGACCGGTCCGTAACGGCCCGAGCCGGTCCCGTACCGGCCCCATACTGATCCGTACCGGCGTACCGATCCATATCGGTACCGTACCGGCGTACCGGTGGCGGCCCGGACTGGTACGAACCGGTTCCGAACCGGTCCCGTACCGGTTCCGTACGGGTACGGCAGACCATATAGTATACACTATACAGAGTAATACAAAAATTTCTGTTGCCTGACAGCTAACATCTAAGCATACTCAAGGTAGTTGGGTACCCCATGCATTGACAAATTACACCCTGGAGCACAACCATGTTATGGCCCAAACAAGAAGCTTAAAATAATATGCTTATCAGTAGCTCAAATAGTCTATCTAGGGCATCAAGCCCCCTCTAAAATCGTGTTCCTTCTCAGTACCCACTTTTGGACTTTATGTCACGTTCTTTTTCAAATTTAATTAATGCCATGTCATGTCACGCAATCAGCTCTATCAAATTTGTATCACATGCTTTTCTTGTCATTTTTCTGAATCATAATCAAGTAGGAAGAATTTGCTTATACTGTTGAGAGGATTCTCCATACATATATTTTTAGGGATATGCACAGTTTTAAGGAACAACTTCTCCAAAAACCAAATTCGCTTGCACATACTGCTGGTTTAGATCACTAAGGTTTGTCTAAGTTCGTTAATATGTAAATTGAGGCCTTCATTCTGTTAGCAAAGCAAAATTCATGTATTCAAAATTTCAGTCAAGAAAACATAAAAAAAACCAATAGAGCCAAAACTGCATGCTTATTAAAAATGGCATGCCGACAACCATTATTTATAAGAATGAACAAGATAGAATCTCACTTCCATGCAAGTGCCGCCAGCTAGAATATAGTAATATAAAGAACTCATATTAGTAGTCTAATTCTTAAAGGCATGAGTAGAAATGTATTTGCTCATGCTTTAAGATGTTAATAGTTGTTCTTTTCTAGTTAATGGATATTATGTTACTAATATGAAAAACAAAGATAGAAGAAAATAATAAAATTTGAGGAATTAGATTTTGAACAGATCCTTAATAATTTCAAATTGCAGAGCTAGATGATATGGTGGTAAATAATATCAGGTAAATAATATCAGACATGAGCCAACCAACGTAAATGTCTTATGATAGGATAGAGCACCATTTAGACAATTGTATGTTAATGAATTATTTTTCTGAAGCATCAAAAAAATCAAGATTAGTAGTAAGATTAGAAGTAGTAAAATAGAAACCAACTGAAATTTGAGGGTTTTGGTAGCCAATCCAACGTATGCTAACCGACGAAGAATGTTCTTGGATATCATGTGGTGAATCAGGCTCCATCTAGCCAAAAAGTTACATCTTCACTCCCTGTTAGCCCCGAAATTATGTTTTAGCGGCAATCTACTAATAAAATATATAGCAGGGATTGGAACTAAGGTGAGCCAAAAGGGACCATCACTGCCTTCAAAATTCAAGGTCCTATCATATTGTACAATTATCCAGGAAGAGACCACAAGAAATTGGGGCCACCTTCTATTTCACATTGGATGAAATTATTTATATTATTATACCAGACCTATGTTTAAAGACAAACCTTATCAAACAAGAAAAACCACAACATTGTAAGGATGGACTTGCATACATCTCTAGAGCAAATTTTAGGCACAACAACTACGTGAACAATTTGCTTTTCCAGCCTCAACATTTTCTGTTGATAGTTTTTCTCTGAAAATTAGGCTCTATCACATGCATTGCACGTGACAGCTGTTTGAATAGCTGTCATTTCCTGGTTGCAGAAATACGTATGGAGGTGCCATGGCTATGATTTTATATTTTTATTTACCAGTCATAATGCACAGGTTGCTACTAAAAATTTTGGATATAAAGCAATAAAATTAAATTATAAATTTCAAAATTAATTAACTATTAATTTTATGAAAACATAATTATTGTGACAAAGGATCGTGGTTGCTGGACTGACAAAAATGAATGGTTTTAAGATTAGAGTTTGTGTGGTAGAGAGAGATTAGGTATTCCAAGCATGAAGGTTGGCAAAAAAACTTCATAATAAAATGTTAAATTAGGAAAAGTGTGAATAGATTAATAGTAGGGAGACCATGTTCAATGAAGACATTTAATTAGAGTTACTATTGGATTAAAAGTTGGGAAATATTGTGAGACCTGGCCCACAAGGGCCATTCTTGGGCTGAAGCTGGCAGTCCCAGCTGACTTCAGCCTAGGCCTAAGGAGAGGCCAGAACAGAGGATCGTGATCGCGATCCTCTGCTGCGCCTTCTTGGGTGTAACGGGGGAGGGATCCACAGTGGCCACTTGAATGGCCGTTGAACCCGCCCAGCCACTGCTGGAGTTGTGGCGGTGAACGAGTAGAGTCGTTCATAATTCTCCTCTGTAAAACCCTACTCTCCCTTTGCCATTGACCCACATCTGAGCTCCACTAAGCATTTCCCTTCCTTCTCCACCCTGCTCCTCTGCCTCTCTGACTCCTCCCCTCCTCCGCTGCTAGGGTTTGGAGCTAGCATTGGTGCCGCCGGAGAGAGTAGCTGCAGCTTTTTCCCGAAGCAAGGTAAACCCTAACCTCTATTTTCTTTTA
Organism: Phoenix roebelenii; assembly: GCA_025769935.1. Lineage (NCBI taxonomy): Eukaryota > Viridiplantae > Streptophyta > Magnoliopsida > Arecales > Arecaceae > Phoenix > Phoenix roebelenii. Next base: position 14,808 of record JAOXJJ010034462.1, on the reverse strand, counting down.
CCTCATGATGACAAAATAAAAAACAGAAGAGGAAGAGGGAAGGACCCTGCGGCAACCGTGGGCCCCCGACCACAGTCACCGCGGGCCTCCAGCCCTCTGGCAAGGGGACGCCGGAAGAAGAAGAAAAAAAGAAGAAAAAAGAAAAAGGAAGAAGAGGGGGAAAAAAGGAAGGCTTACCGGTGGACGATCTTTGCCCCTGCGAGCAGCATGGCCGCGGACGTCAGCTGCACGCGCAACCGCGGAAGCCTTGGGTGTCGGCCACGGGCGCCGATTACGAGCTTCGGCCGCGAGCACCGCAGGCCCGGCTGCACCTGCAGCCCGATCCCTCCTGTGCGGGGGATCTCCCCTTTCCTTCCTTCAAGCGAGGAGATAAGAGGGAGGGGAACGGTTGAGAAGAAGATGAGAAGAAGAAGGGGAGAGCTGAGAAAAGAGAAGGTGAATTGGGAAAGGAAGAAGAAGAGAAGAAAAAAAATGGAAAAGAAAGGAAGAAGCGGGGAAAGGAGAAGAAGCGGAGAAGAGAAAAAGAAGAGGGGGGAGAGAGAGGAAGACAAGAATCGGAAAGGAGGGCTGAGAAGAAGGTTCTGGAGAAGGAAAGAAGAAAAGGAAAGGAAGGAGAAGAAAAGAAGAAAAAAAGGAAGGAGAAAAGAAGAAAAAAAGGAAGGAGAAAAGAAGAAAAAGAGAGGGAAAAAAGGGAAAAAGAAAAAAAGGAAAAAAATAAATCAATGAATAAATATAATAAAATAAAATAAATAGAAAAGTAGAGAATAGCAAATAATTGATTTTATATGATATTGATAGGTACAGTGGAGCTGCCTAACTGAACCTAGGGATTTTCTGACGAACAAAGGTAAGTAATCCAAGCACTAATCTTATTAATTTAAAATCATTGTTTAATTGTAAGTGTGAAATAAAGAAACATACATTTGTTGTGATGTATTTTCTCAAAAGTAGGATCAAGCATATGATAAAACTTGCACACGGAGAAAGAGAGGGAGTACACAAGAGAGGAGCCCATTGAGGGGGGGGTGCAAAAATGACTTCTTTTTTTACAATTAAGAAGTAGCATACGGAGGAGGAGACGTGGGAGCTGTTTCTGGAAATCCAATCATTTCAGTTTCAGTTTCATATGATGAGGATTTTAAAGAGAAGAGAGGGCAGACAAGTAAAAGAATCAAAAAAGCTTTTATTGTGTCACTTAAGTTATAGAGGAATTCCAAAATCCAAGAATTAAGAATGACAAGTTCTTCATTACCTAGAATAAAATAACCATTTAGAATAGCGAAACAAATTATATTTGTCAAGAAATCCAAAATGATAAGGAGATGATATTCATTATGTGTTTTGACCAATTGTAACATTTCATTGTGTATTCCTATACGAAGTTTTTGTATATGCATCTCGGGGTACTCCTTTATCATTTCATCCAAAAGGAATAGTTCTTCCAATTCTATGAATCTTTCTAGAACATTTTTCTTTTGAATGATGTGATTCATGAATTTGATTAAATTGCATCCTTCATGAATATTTATTTGAGTATGAATTATGGTTATGATAAATTGCATAAAAATAAGATTTGTGGCATGATCATGAATTTTATAAATTACGATGCCATTTGTCATTTTCCAACCTATTTATGAAGGTATGATTTATGAAAAAAGAATAATTATTTATGAACTCTTAGATAGCTATGCCCACCTCTAGAAATAAAGGCCAGTCAAGATCCTGGAGCTAGCATCCAACGAATATGGCCCTCTACCAACGGGTTAAAGTTAGTAACGAATATGAAGTTATAAAACTCGTCGACTACGAATACGGCCCTGTCACGGGATTATAGTGACCATAGCAGCACATCCGTCTGAGAGTATGTTTTATAAAGTATGGATAGATGGCAGCATTTTTATATGACCTGCATTATCATGTTTATGAATTTGCATGGCTGGAGCATACATTGCTTTATGACTTGTTTTGAGTATATCATTTATGAAATACCTTGTTTTGCTATAACTATTATATTCTTCAAATGTTGCATTAGCATGAGAAAAATTATGCTTGATCCAATAAGATAGTACATGGTTACTTACTGAGCCGCAAGCTCATATGCCTCCTTTTGTTTTGTTTATTTATTCCAGATAACTAAGGCTGCTAGGAGCGGAAAAGAGTAAATGAAAATGGAGTTGAAGCATAGTTACAGGAATTTCATAGAAGTTCCTATGTTAATAAGTTTGGTTTGTAATATTGTAAACTCAAATGTATGATCTAGATGCTCTCTACCTGCTTCCTTATAATTAGTAAATAAAATTGATGAAATTTTATCTTGTTACATGTAAGAATTATTATTATCATGGGCTTCGTGTTATTGTGGGCAACACCCTACAGTAGCACGGCCATGTCACCAGCTGGATTTGGGGTGCGACAAATTATGTCTGGATCCGGGTCGTGACAAATATAGCCACATTGAATAGTGTGTTAGGGCAAGCTAGATAATATCAATCAATTTTTATTCCTTTTGATATAGGCTTTAGCAATGCTACAAGGGCAAGTGGGTAATTGCTTAGGAATCAATGGCAAGCAGATCTAATGGGCGAATGCAAGATTTGCCACACCTTTCCACTTTTCTTCTCATACATGCCACATGTTCTATCCTATTACCCCCTCCTCTTCACACATTCTCCAATCTCCATCCTCGGCGTTGTTTCTAACCTTTGTACAAAAGCAACTTTCCTTTTGCAACAAGTGGTCTTCATTTGTTTTGGTGAACTAGTGGTGTTGTTTTCAAACCTTTGATCTTTGACACAAAGTAATGACTCAATGATATTATGAACATATGTCTAGACCTGGCAAGCAAATTAGCCATTTTCTGGTGAGCTATGTTGCATCGACTCTGGTTCATGTGCTAGGTGTGGGTGTGTATCTACAGGGGCAGAGCTATGTTAGCACCAGGGGGCATGGCCCCACCCTGAATTTGAGATTGCTTTAATGTTAATCTTTATTTTTGGATTGTTTAGCCTCCAACCATTTTTCCTGCCTTCCCCTTCAATCTGATGGACATCTTTCCATGGCTTCTCTGTATACATATATTCACCACAATTTTTGGCCACATGAGATCCCACAATGTCAAGATCATTTCACAATTCACTTTCTTTAAAAGGCATATATATTAGGTTTCAAATTAAAATCTTTCTAAGATGTTTTTCCAATTTTAAATCCCATAGACTAGCATATAGGGACAATATATTAGAACACATTGTTAGCAAACTCCTAATAAAAATGATTCTCAGATTTTTTTATTTTCCTACGCTAAATTCTATCCAAATTTGGAGATAGAGATCTCAGCATAATGTAATCTTTTTTTCTCAACTAAACTCTTCAACGGCTAAACTCTTCAACGGCCTCTCTCTCACCATCTCAATTCTCTAACGAACATCCATGACATCTCTCTTTTCTCTGCAACTTTTTTGCTTCCAAGAATCTCTTTTTCAACAACCCCCCCCCCATTCATTGATTGCTTTGAGCTTTGTTACAGTTCACCTCGAGTCTTTCCGAGTTCTTCAAAGTTCAAACGGTAGTCATCAACTTCAATACTGGAGGTAACCACCTCTCTAGTTCTATTAATTTTTCAAGAATATATATACAAATATAATGAGCAAGGTAACATAGCCCTCTACTAAATTGAAGGTTCCAGGTAACATAGCCGGCAAGATAACACCTCACCTCGAACATCCTTACAGCTAGGATACTTCATAAAAATTTGTTCGCAGCCCTCTAACCAGCATCCCTGACATCACTCTTTTCTCTACAATTTGCTCCCCTCCAAGAATCTCCATTTCACCTCCCTCATTCATTGACTGCTTTGGGCTTCGCTTATAGTTCACCTTGAGTCTTCCAAGTTCTTCAAATGATAATCATCAACTTCAATAGCAGAGGTAACTACCTCTCTAACCCTATTAATGTTTCAAGAAAGTATAAATGAGTATGCAAACTTGGCTCATTATAGCAGCATAGATTCACTTGTTTAGAGAGACTTTTTTGGGGGGAGGGTCACCTAATAGCTGAAAATTGAGTCACTGATAGATAATTCCCCATCATACCATATATTACATAGTTCTCCTCAAGAATTTTCTACTCTTTACATTGAAATCACAGAAAGGCAAAAGTTTTTTTATGTAAAACAACATATAATTATAAAGTGAAATGCTAAAACCTCAAATCCTTTAACTGATTATATATATATATATGGAGAGAGAGAGAGAGAGCAACTTGTCCCCTCCTGGAGATGATTCCTAGCTGAACATAAAATCATGTATCAACAAATAAAACCTTGTACGCATCTAATAATGTCTTAACTTTTTAGCTTTGTCAACTTTGCCATGAACAGGCATCAAATGAACCATAGTACTATTGCGCTTCTTTTTAACTACTACAATAAAATTTTCATGTTAGTATTTATATTTACCTAACCAAGAAGAATAAGCCACTTGAAAAAAAATCAGGATGCAATTTTTAACATGATTATGGCCTACCACGATTAGTTGTGCACAAAAGAAACTTCCTAATGATTTATTGCTAATCTTGGTACTCTTAAAATTTGGTAATCGGTCACACTTATATCTTTTTTTCTTGAGGTTTTCATGTATTGAATTTTTCACATTAATCTCCATAAATATGAATGAATCAATCTTGTATTATTATCTTTATTTGCTATTCCTCACCTATGTTGATTAAGACAAGAATAACACCATGACAACTAAATTGCATGTAAACTTAAAGAGTAGATTCTTATTGCTAGTAATAGCATCACAGTTACAAATGCCATTGATAAAAATTAGAATTTTACTGGTGCTACCAATTTTATTTTAATGGCCCTAAAGGCAGTTTTGCACCTATTTTCACCTCACAACATTTATATCAGAGTTAACCTTCAAAGAGTGACTACATGGGAAAGTAGGAGTTGAATTTCCATATTCAGAGGTCTAGATTTGAAAGTTTTCTATTATAATAAAGACCGATGTCTATGCCAAGCTCGTATGTATTTAGACTCTAAGAGGCAAGTAGATACTAGGGCAGTGACACAATGAATGAATTCATATATAACACAGACATATATGTTTAAATGCATGTTACATTGAGAGAAAAGGAAAGATGTAACTTTTTGGTGCTAAAGAAAGAAGATTTTTGTCAATCATATGGAGGTGTCTGACCTCACCTACTAGAAAGGAAGAAAGGATGAAGTAGGGAAGCAAGTTAAGATTCTCTATATCTAGCAAAATGTCTATCCTTCTGTATAGGTTGATGGAGAATATCTCTTTTGAAGGAATAGATACATCCACATGAGTTTATTTGTTTCAATAGAAAAACATGCATCTCCTGGTCATATTCCCAAATAAATTGCTTGACCTGTCTTTACCATCATAATACATCTTCCAATTACATAAATCCTAGATTACAAAATTAGTACATACATAACATGTTCAAAAAGCGGTGAATTGTATAAGGTACTTCCCAAAAGGTCTCTAATATACTTACATACAAGTCATGCTCAGCATAGTCAAATGCTAGATAGAGTGACATATCAGCATGGTTGATGTGTACATTCACTAGTTTAATAACATTCTCGTGAGAAATTTCCCGCAATAGCTGCATCAACAGCAAGATACCATGAAAAAAAAAATGAAAGCAGGAGAAGTACAGCATATGATATCATGTTTTAAATATCTTCATAAATACATATTCAACAACATGTGAGCAAACTAATGCATAAAAACAGACAAAATGCAACACCCACACAGGAAATAATGCATAAGAGAAACAAAGAATCCTTCATCTGATGGATAAAGGTGTCAAAACTTATACGACATTCTTCTGACTGACAACCCTCTCTCTACCTATAATCAAATATTAGTACATTGTCCATAACCTGCATTTTGCATCTTTCAGGCTTTATAATCACAGGTCCCTTCTTAAAATTAGTTGAAGCAAAATTTCTATATGAACATAGATCTCGATTAGGTCAAATCCATTTTTGGACACACTCCCATCTCCAACATCAAAAATTCAATCTTTCAAAGCTATCATATCACTTGGTCATAAATTATAGGAAAACCCAAAGTAAAACTATCCACTTAACTATAGGTTGATCCCAATAGAGTAGAACCTTTCCTTGGTACTCCAGTTAGCAAAGTGCCATAAAATCTTCCGTTAGCTCAAATGACAACCAATCATTCCCTTAGTTCACTTCCACATCATACTATTGCATCATCCATTTTTATTCAGTGAATGCAGCTCGTACCAAATATGGTGCGATTCACATCCAAAGTGAATCCCATCTCTCTCAATAAATTATACATATAAAAATAAAGAGAAAATGTAAATAGTCATGTCCAGATCAAATCTATGTACCAAAAGTCCCAACATTTTAGCAGCAATCCATAAAAGGAAAGGCAGCTTCCACGATAATTGGCAAGAATTGATGATTTCCTCTTATATCAGAACATTAGACCATGGAAGAGAATTAGTTTTTCCGACGTCCTTGGTGCCCATTAACAGTCCTTGGTCCAGAATCCATCAGCATCAGGTGCTGAAATATCACCAGACCGAAAAAATAAGAAGAACCAACAAAAATAGAGATTTTATAAGCGTTTACCATCAAATTGAGATGACTTAGAGGAAAGGGATGCGGAGAACTGCGGAGAAGATACCATGATCTCGCGAATGGCCGTGCGAGAGACGCCATCGCCCTCTTTGGACTGCTTAAACTTCTTGATGGCGATGCACTTACGGAGCTTGGTCCGGGCCAGGAACACGAGCCCGTACGTCCCCTCCCCAATTTTCCCCACCAGATCGTACCGCTGGAGCCGCCGCCGCCCGGCCCGTCGCCCATCTCCGGCAAGCCCCTGGCCTCACTCGCCTCCGTCCTCTCTCGGCCGTGCCCTTCTTCCCCGCTTTCCCTTCATTTCCCCTTCTGTGGTGGCGTCTTCGTCAATGCTTTCCGCTTTCCAGCCTATGATTTTTCCTTTCAACCCCCTCACATCGCAGTTATACCATGGTGGGATTCAACACTTGGACTCTGCAACGCCTTCCGCATCGTGCATGCAGAATCTGCCGACTTCACTTTATATAAAAATATGGCCGTCAAATTACTCTGTTTCTGTTATAGCCCAAAGTTTGAATATTTAGATCTTTTTATTTAATGAATAAATCTTATTTATTTTTGAAAAAAGAAAGGGGGAATGTTTGAAATATATCTGTTAAAGGAAAATTAAGGATAACAAGATATTGAAGATTGCCGCCTTTAAGGGTAAGCCCGCTACGTGCTTTGCTCAAAATAAGAAAGCATATTGCTATTTTTGGATATTTTATTAATTTTGCTCGATTATATGATAGGATAATTTAATTTTGCTCGATTATATGATAGGATATTTTTTATTATTCCTTTTATCAATAATGATAGGGAAGGAAGAGTAAGCTTAAAGTTTGTACCACTACGTCCTTTATTTAATGATTGATTTTTACTTATTTTTCAAAAAATAAAAGAGAGGAAATAATTGAAATATTAGTTGGATGAAACATGATAACTAAAAGAAAAGAGAGAATTACTATCCATAAGGATATTCCTAGATACATAATTTGTGTAGAATGAGAGAGTATATCAATATTTTTGGGAGAAAGAGAGGGAACCCATCTATACTATAATAATTATCTAGATCCATACTTTCAGAATGCATCGACTAAGAATTAAGTTAAGAATATTTAGATAGAATAGGGTCATGACTATTAACTGGAAGCTCCAATTCCCACTAAAAAAAGAAATATTGGGTGATTTATCTAGTATTTAATGAAACAATGATATAGCAACAACACCAAAATTTGACTTCAATTTTCGTCCTTCTGAAAATATGCCTATACAATTATTCTTTTCTATCACAAAGTATTGCTTTATATTTGTTAAAATCCACGACTAGAAGTGCATGACCAACCCCTCCATACCACCTTTTATATATAGTGCATATTTCAGGTATAATACAAATAAATTTTATAAATGAAACCTTCAGTATATCAATCTTTTACTTATCCCACCTCACTACCTCTATCTTCCTCGCCTTCTTTCTAGACTTGAAATTGGTAACCATGGTGGCTATGGTGTGAAAGATCACTAATTTTTCAAAGAAAAAAATCAATGACTATGATAATTATTGGGACTTTCACTATTAAGCCAAAAAGTAAAATTTTCAACTTGCCTCCCATAAATATCTAAAAAAATAATTTAAATATTGACCCTAGAAGATAAGTAGAATCACCAAGGCTAGGACTTTGGATATCTTATGATGGACTTCAACATTCTTTCTTCAATGAAGTTGCCTAACAACCAATACTGATGCACAAAGACATGCACATGCACACATGTGACACATATGCATGCATGTGTATGCTCATCAAAACTTATCTAGTCAGCTTCATGAAATTGAGGATTGCACAAGCTTGGCTTGCAGGTAATTTCCAAGATTGAAAACTTACATTTCATACGAGCTTCATGAAGTATAGTTAACTAGTTTTAAACCTAGAGAGACTTGCAAACTAGTTCAAAACAAATTAGTTTGTAAGATTCAAACAAATATACAAAGATTAGAGCTTTGATGATTTTGTATGACAAGTCATTTAAGCATGTCTATTTTACTAAGTTTTAATTTTATATTAAATAAGCTTAAAATAAATTCCCTACAAGTCCAAGCAAACTCATGTGCATGAGAAATGCAAATCATGAATTACGAATTGGAACGCAAATCAAGTGAATCAACAATCTAACTATATGATAGGGCTTATAATTGATTCGAACACGAAGCATTTGCAAGCAGCTTCAATCAACTACCAACTTTGTCCGCTTGTGACAAACCAAACTTAACATGCCGAAGTTTAATAAATGGCTTGAAGTTGGAAAGCCTATTTGACAATTTCAAAAGCAATGAGGTATTTGGCCGTAGTTGGTAGTTTTAGTGATTATATGTAGCGGGCAACTATCAATCCCTACATTTTTCACTGTTATCTTAGACTCATTATTTAAATTGTTGATAGCTGTTAAACAAATATTAGAATATATTCCAAATATTATATTCCTATGGGAGTAAAAGTTCAGGCCTTCTTTTTTTACCATAATAATTAATAGTTGTACATTAATCTTAGATTGTTATGCAAGCCTTTTAGAGCATAAATCAATTTTTCGTGCAGTTGCACATATACTTCCAATACTTGTATGAGCACACTTCTTAGTTGTATTGGTTTTTAGAAGCCATACAAGATCAACACATGCCCATGTTACTTGAATGTTTTTTTTTAGTTTTGCTATTGTCCATGGGCTTCATGTAATCATGCATGGTGAAGACAATACATTTGTAATCCCCTTTTATGCTTGTATAAGAATTCTTAATGCTTACACATTGATCTTGTGTACTTAGTACACTACTTTTTACCAAAAATTGCCTAGAATTTACCAAAAAAAGAAAAAAGAAAATCAACCACAAAACCACACTATTGATTTGCTTAATTTTTGTGCCAACTCTATACTAGACAATGGAACTCTAAACCAGCTATATCTCTTTCTCAACCCACTTCCATGTTGATCTTGTCCAGTCAGGATCTTGTGCCCTCTTTTAACAAGAGTTTGAGTCCAATTCCTGTGGGCAAAGATCCATTCTCCCTGATGACCATCTCTATTTGTTCTCAGTTATACATTAACTTTCCATTAGGGATCTCACATGGAAAGTATTATTGCTTATCTATCTTGCATCCTCAATGATACATCTACTCATAGTGTTAGTTTTCATAGGCAAAATCCTAATTAGAGTTAATCTCTAGCATACATTTAATCAAATCCATCTCCTTCTTATCACTTTCATTTCTTCGAAATCTAATTCACTCATTCATAGGCCTCATCTCAAAAGTTGACCATGAACTCCAAAGCTAGCCAACTTATACCAACCTTTTTTTTCCATGTGAAATCCTAACCACATGCATTTGTGGCAAATGATTTAGAGGGATCTGATCCCATTTTGATCCCTCCTGCTATCATTATGACCATGATGTGATCATTTGAATGATCTATAAGGATTCTCTTCTAAGCCAAGCTCAATCACAACTATGCAAAACTCAAATAGTTTTGATTCTCGAACAAGAATTCAACAACTTTGTTTAATAAAGAGAAGTCTCACCTAATTAATCATATAAAATTTAGTATTAATTTTTTTTTAAGGAAATGCTCCTAGAAAAAATAGATGCAAAAAAGTTAAGAATCAAAGCTATATAAATAATGATGTGATCCATGCCTTTGCCAAAATTATTTTTTTGATTCGTTCCTAAAAATGTATAGAGTTAGTTTATTATCATATTAGCTTTTTTTTTTTCCAATTCTTATACTATATTTTCACTTAAAAGCGCCATGATACATTCTAATATGACTACCATTTTGAAGTTAACTTGATAAGATCTCTAGCTAATTACCTTTGGTAGTTATATAGGGTCATCTCACAAACAAAAAAAAAACACTATTTATGTACTTCCTTTGATTTTTTTAACCTAATCTAATTTAAAGTTATGATTATAATATGTAGTATCTTAAATTCGATTTTGGTTTAATACGCTTCAGCATGTACAATTTTATTAATATATATTTATTTTATTTTAGTATACAAAACCAACTTTTTCTAGTATTAATTATTTATTTACAAAAAATTAATTTATTTAAAAAAAAAGCGTTAAGATACCAGAGAGCCCTCTTCTCCTCAACCTAAAACCTTGCTCTCTCTCACTGCGCGGCCATGGCGGCGAGGTTGTTGATCCCAAGAGCAGCGAAAACCTTATCCCTTCTCCACCATCCTCCCTCCCCTGCGTTCGGCTCGATCCTCTCCGCGGCCAAGATATCCCAATGCCTCCGTGGCCTCCACTCCCTTGCTTCCCAGCGTCTCCATCCCCGCGGCCGCGGCGGAACACGGCCGGCCCTTTCCCGGTCCATGGTCGCCGGCACTGTCCCCAGGCCCAACCTTGAAGAAGCCGTCTCCTCCGCGCTCGACGTCGATACCAGGGTTCCGGCTACCGTGATCACTGGTTTCCTTGGTGCCGGAAAGGTCAACTTTTTATTTAAATCTCTTTATGTTATTAATTTTTTGAATCCAGGTGGTTTCTTTCAATAATTCCTATCTACTGGGATTTCATTTCAAAATTCTCTTAACCGGTAAAAAGACAAAAACTGATTCAATTTTAAAAATGTTTATCGAATTGCACCATGATATAGTTTGGCATGATGTAAGAATTCATGATTTACAATGTCACTCTTCAGGTTTAGTTGATGAATCTAGTTATGGGCATATCACAGCCCGAGTGAAATAATAAACCGAATTTAGTAAGGGATCGAGAAAGTCCCAAGTAATCAAGAGAAAAATATGATTTTTCCTCCCCTCTAGGTGAAAAGTTGTCAATTAATTTTTTCTTCTCCAGATGAAAAGTTATGTCATAGTCATGCTGCCAGTAGTCTTTCCATTAACGTTCTACTCAGTGATAGACGTTTTTTTTTTCTAATTTTCTTTTGATGCAAAAGAAGGGGCAAGCCCATAGATCTATTCAAGTGATCGACGATTGTTAGGGGAACACTTAGTATCCGTTTGAATGCTGGAAGATAGAGTGAAGTCTTCCATTTGTTTTGATTAAGCTATTTGTATTATTTTCCCATTAAATATCTTCGCATTTCAAATGATGGTTATCAGTATGACAAGCTCAATGGAGGTAGTCAAGGGAAGTATCCATCTAAATATGAAAAGGCTTGATGGTCCTAAACATGGTTTGCCGTATCGGTCCGTACCGGTCCGGCCTGGGATTGGTACCGGATTCCACGCTGATCCGGTACCGGTAATTTATTGTTAGAGAATCGGTACGGACCGGTACCGGTACGCCGACCGGTACCGGTACGGTGGACCTTGGTCCTAAATGAGGAAACTGCTACTAGATTTACTGTCAAGATTTTTTTTTTTCAAAAAAAATTCTTGAAATGGCTCTAGGTAATATTCTACAAACATAGAATGAGTGACAACATATTGCCCAGACGCAAAGTTCTATAAAAAGAGGTCCTTGGCAGTAATTTGTGAACATGGTGATAACCGAATTGCTATTTTATATTCTTTTGGCACTTAAGAGCTTCATATTGAGAACGATCACCGGGGAGTAAAACTTTGTATCGTAGAACAGCATGTTAATCACACCTATCATTCATATTCTTAAAAACAACCGTATAATAAAGTAATCATGTTGTTTTGGAAATTCGAATTTATGGTGAACATTGGAAGTTCTGCATTACAAGACACCATGGAACCCCTTTATTAGCTGGGAAAAATGGATATGCACATTTGACATGGTCCCCCCTACATCACTATCCAACCTTATTCATCTCTATTTCTGTTCTAAGATTTTGGGTCAGTTATTTTTTTTTGTATTTTGGATACACAATATAATATTTAAAGAACAAAATTATAACCATTAGTAATATTTTTAGCACATGGCATATTATGCCGCATTATGATTGCTCTTTTTCTTCATATTCATTATCATATTTCACAAGTACATTAGGAGACAAGGATCTTGATGTTAAGATATGATTGGTTGGCTATATGCTCTACAAATGCACACACCTTGACCATATTCTTTCTGCACTCTTAGGTAAATTTGAGACTTTTTATTGTCTCTCTGCTCTTTGTGTCTATCTTGGTCCTTGTCCTGCAGACATCATCTCCATCTATAGGAGGTCAGGTTTAGTTCTAGTAGCTTGTTAACTCAAATATGGCAAAGAAAATTTTCATGAACCTTCATCTTGCTAGATGTTACTCTTGTGAATATTGTTGCTTTAACATCTTTATCTGCGCTTATGCTCTTCACATAGCTAAAATGGATCTGTTAATTTTTGTCAATGTGGATGCCTTCTATGCAGACAACTCTCTTGAATCACATTTTAACTGCGCAACATGGTAAGAGGATTGCAGTCATCGAGAATGAGGTAGTGGAGGTTTCCATCATTGATTATAGTTTACATTCCTATATCTGGCTGCGTCTGCTACTTCATGATCCTTTACTCATTTATCTGCTTTCCATCTCCTTGAAGAATAACTATTTATACAGTGAATGACATGGAATGATGCTTTTCTATATGCCAAACATGCTTTTTGGTGAACTGCAGTACTTTGCTATGATTTAGTCTTCTGGCTTTTCTCATGCTAACGAAGCACTGAAGATTCAGATTTTTGTTCTTAGTTGATGCATTTCAGTGCTTCATAGCTATAAATCTTCAATGAAAGAAACCATTGCATGAGCTGAAATGATGGCCTTCAATGAAAAAGCTGCAGCACCATCCTTGGTGTATCTAAATGCCACTTATCGAGTTTTGTATCCTAAGTCTGCCATTACTACTTAAGTCAAAGTTCTTTCATGTTTTGGGCCTTTTAACTGTCAAATCTTTTCTTTCTCATTGCATAGTTTCACTGCATAATCTTCCATGGAATCTTCTATGTCCTCATCTGTGTTAAGCCTCATATTATTAGTTCATTGTCTACCATAATAATCTAAAATTGTCTACATCATGTACATATGCGTATAACTCTATTTGGTTCGATTCATAGTCAAACTTGTGTTACATTTATTAGCATATGCTGATATACACAAATATTTTTTTAAGGTCCACTACTTCTAATGTGTACCTTTCCTTCAATTAAGGCTTTATTGTCACCCTTCATAGTTAATGCTATTCCTTTAATCAAGATGTATTTTTTTTACATATTACTCTTTTTTCCTCTTCTGTTCTCCTTTTCACGTATTGCATTTACTTCAATATCGTGAAGACATCTTACTAGCTTCGTAAGTCTTAGTTTTTCGGCATTTAGTGCAAGTATAAACTTATTTTATATTTTTGCTCAATGATTTGTACAATCTCCCATTATTCATTCCTTCTCTTGTAATCATGCTGTAATCATTTGGTTGTAAACCTATGGAATGGAATCCTTGTAAAGGATGCCAGGCTGCTGAGCTAGTTTTCAATCAAATCGTCAGTATGTGGAGGCATTGCATTTTACTGAACAATAATTGCCACACTGCCTTAACTATAATTTGACAATCAGCATCCACATTTCCATCTTTGTGTTTGATGTATACTTGATCTATTTTCTAAAGCATATAACTCTTTGTTAAATGTCAAATCTTAGTTAATGTTATAGTTGTGTTCAATTACACGAGACTAAACTGTTGTACTATTTCTCAACTATTGAATTTATGCTATGAAGGCCCTACTTGTTTTGTGAATCACTTGGAACAAACTTCAATGAAATCCATATCCAGTTTTATTGTACCAAATTGTTGGCAGAGGCCGGAAGGGCCGAGTCAGTCCTACCGCCTGCCAACGTGGATGCGCTGGAGGAGTAGGGTGGGTTATACCACTAAGGGGTCCCTGAACCCACTGGCGAGGTCCTGTCGGAGTCCGGAGTCGGGCGAGGCTTGGTCGGAGTCGACTCGTGGTGCTATGGGCCCCTGCGCTAGTTTAAGGAAATAAAGTTACGCATTCACTAATACTTGCGGGTTTTGGTATAATAGTAACGCTTGATTCTAACAATTGGTATCAGAGCCATAGGTCTCGAGTTCGAAACCCAGGCATTACGTTGGGGGGATTGTTGGCGGAGGCCTAAGGAGCCGAGTCAACGTTGGCGGAGGCCAGAAGGGCCGAGTCAGTCCTGCCGCCTGCCAACGTGGATGCGCTGGAGGAGTAGGGTGGGTTATACCACTAGGGGGTCC